>JALRMF010000830.1:0-10386 GCA_026120015.1 Dendrostoma leiphaemia
TATCTTTAAATATAAAAGTCTTTTATTATTAAATAAAATTATATAATTATATAAAAAAGATTTTAAAGGCTAAATAAACTATTAGTTTAGCTATAGCATATAAACCTTTAAATATGCGCTTTAAGATACTTTTTAATACTAAGGGTACGTTTTTCCTAAAGAATAAAAAAACATACTAGATAATTAGCTTATACATTCTTTTAATTATAATTTATTGCCTAAAAACCCTATATAAACACTAAAGCTCTAACAACTCTTATATAGTAAATACTTATAAGCTTTGCTCTTTAATAACCTATAAGCTTTACTCTTTAATAACTTATATAATAAGCATTTTATTAATCTAAAAACCTATTAGGTTTAAAGGGAAAATAAACACATAACCCTTTAATTTAAAAGCAAAATTAGCAAAAGCACTAAGAAAACTCTTATAATTAAAGAGCTTTGCATAAAAAATATAAATAACTAAAAAAGGCAGTAATATTAAAAACAGCTTATACAATGCTTTGTTAAAAAGATTGCACAATTCCTAAAACTTAAAACTAAAAACCTTGTTTATACAACAAAAAAAGTAGCATAATCTCACTAAGATAATAGTTTATTTATAAAAACTATAGCTTTCTTATATAAATTCCCTTAGTGCTCTTTAAAGACTTAAAATATAATCTTTTTAAGTTGCTACCCCTAAGGCGCATATAAAATAATATATGCTTACTAAGCTAAGTTTAAGCTGTTGCAAAAATATAGCAAAAAGACTTAAATTATACTAAAAAGCTATATAACATTTTATACAATAAAGCAAAGATTTTTATTTTTATATATAGGCAGCTTAAAATCAACAAATAAAAATACTATATTATATAATTATATATATCTGGTCTGCGTTGGCCCGGAGGGCCAAGCCTATAGGGAACCAATTTCTATATTAGAACTAGCGTCATTTACGTCAGTGAATGCCGGCCTACAAAGACCGCGTTACACGCCAGATAGATTTATTTCTTTCCTTCTAATTAACTACCCTTCTAACTACTTTACTAACCCTATCTATTATAAGGTCTAAAGTGGAACAGAGGGCTAATTATTGTAGATATATAAAAATAATTATTTTTATTAAAAACCTTTTAAATCTATAAAAAGCATACGCAAACAAACTAATAATTACAAAACAAACAATATTTTCCTATCTTTTCTACTATCCTCCTTATCTATCAACTATTATAATAAACTCTACCAAATCTCCTAAGCTACTAGGCAACCCTTCTTAAGTTTTAAAGGATCTTTATAGTTACTCTTTAGAAAACCTATTTGCTAGCTTGGGAAGCAGCTTAGAAAGCAGCCTAGGCAGTGGCAATTAAGCCTATTTATTTAGTTAAAAGGATAGCAAAGCTAAAGGAGCTTTAGTATAATTGTAAAAAAGTCTTATAGGCAAAGACCTTTTAAACGCTTTTTTTATAAAGCAGAAAAGTATTAAAAATACTAATGTAAAATTAAAGAAGATAGCAAATTACTTTGCTAATTAGTTTAATAATTAAATAGTTAGTTAAGTTGCTTTAAAAACTAAAGTTAATAAGAACTAAGCAGCTTTGATTATGCTTTATAAGCAGCTAATTAAATAAATTATAATAATTAACACTAGATATAGTGAAATAATAATATATATTAGGGATATTAACACTAAGCTAATAAGCGCTAGCTATTAAAACGCTAAAGCTACTAAAGCCAGCCTTTTAATAGCTATTAAGCTTAATCTAGTGCTGCGATTATATGCAAGCGTTAATATTTAACGTAAAGCTTATTGTTTAAATGGCATTTTAAACCTTAATAGCTTTTGTAGCAACTTAAAATAATAGGAAATCTTTACTAAAATAAAGAAAGCTATTAAGGAAATGTTTCTATAAATAATTTTAGATTATTAAGCTTTTGTTAATGCAGAGTATATATATAAAAATAAAATAATGTTTTTTTTTATTTAAAAGTCTTTTGCGCTGATTATACTACTTTAAACTATTTTTAGCAATTATAAACGTTGCTAAAGAGCGCGTTAATCTCTTATAAGAACTAAGCAATAAAAGTTGCTTTAAAACTCTTAGGAGACTTTTAATAACTTTAAATATAAATAAAAGCTTATTATTAACTAACTTAGGCGCTGTTTGTTAAAGGTATTATTTAAGTTTTAAATAATTATAATATTATATATTTTCCCTTATCTGCGTTTATTACTTTTTTACTATTTAAGGATAAAGTATATTATAACTTTTTATAGCGCTTTAAAGATTTTCTTTTTATTTGTTAATATATAATTAATAGTTTAAGAGCATTTGCGTAGTTTTTATAAATAAGATTAGAATATATTAGCTAAGTTTATATAGCTAGAGTTTTTGCAATGTTAATTAGCATAATTGTATAATTGCTTAGATTATTAAAAAGATTGTTATTTGCGCGCAGCTTTATAATTATTAAGCGGTAAAATTGTGTATTTATAGCATATTAGCTGTTATAGTATAATTATATAGCATTATTGCGCTATATTATAATTTTAAAGTTTTTTTAGCTACTTTAAACTGCTTAAGCATTATTAGCTTAGCATTTGTTAATGTTATTATAACCTTTATAATTTTAAACCTTTAATTTAATAATTATATTGTTTTTTTAGTTAGTTATATACTAGCTAATGTTAACTAGAATAATAGCGCTGGTTTTAGCGTTGCTTTTATTATAGCAGCTATAGCTTATAAAAGTAGTAATAAATGCTATAATTGTAGTAAGATTGGTTACTAGGCCAAAGACTATTGTTAGAAGGTAGTATTTTCTAAGCTTTATTAATTAATAGGCTAGAGGGTTACTTTAAAGGGGGTGCTCTTTAAGAACGACAAGGCTTTTAATAAAGTAAAGACCTATTTTAGAAATAAGCGTAATACTCGTTTCTCTACTTTTTATAAACTTTGAGTTTATTTTATAGTTAATAATAATAAAAACAATAATAAATAAACGATTAACCTAAGCTCCTTAGATTGCTTAGCAGATAATTTATTTAATGCTGACTTATAATTTGTTATTAAAAACTAGCTAAAAAATAAAAAGTAGAGATGCTATAGTATTTACTATATAGAAATAAGTGCAAATAAAAACCTTCCTTTATTATAAAACAAATATTTTATAAGAGAAGGTAGTAGCAACCTTTATAACCTTTTAAAGGTATAATTGCCTTTGAGAGAAAAGTTTACTGTTTTTTTTAACTATGGCTGTTTGTTAGTATACGTTTTTGATAGTTTAGCAATTAAGTTGTAGACTAAGCTATATTAAACAAAGCGGCTAGCTACGATGCATAGCATTAAAGAAAAAGGTCTGCTTATTGATTAGGATATTGTTATTAACGGCTAGTTTGCTATATTAAATAGCTAGTTAAATAGCTTTTTAGTGGCAGGTGGCATTATATCTAATAGTAAGTTTTTAAGCGACTTTATACTTAGCAAATTAGTATTTTATAAGTAGGGTGTTACTTGTAGAGACAATCTTCTTTATAGTTAATTGATTTTTTTTTATATATACTATAGCCAACTAACCCTTTTACTTAATTAGATAACTTTAAAAACTTACTATATAAGTAAGCAGAGTTATATAATAAAAAAGGCTATAAAGCTAATAAACAAAGGATTAAAGGCATAGTAGAGCAAGAGCACACTAATAAATAAACTTAATATTCTTTAATACTTTTAAGAGTATAAGACTTATTTTCCTAGCCTTTTTAACCTAGTTAAAAGAAAGACTAAGGCTATTTGCAAGCTTTTAAAAATGCAGCATATAATTAATATAAAAAACAACCCTTTATTCAGGCAAGCCTTATAATAATATAGTCTAGCTTAAAAATAGGCGATTTGCAACTTTGTTAAAGTATATAATAGCAAGCTTATTTAGCTAAGCAAATCCCCTTAGGCCTTTGCTTTATACTTTATATTAAAAAAGCTACCTAAGCAAACCATTAAGCTTAATAAAAATAATCCCTAAGTAATATAGCGCTTTTGCTATAATTATCGCAAGATTAATGCTTATATTAAAAAATATGTATATTTTCTGCCTAATATAATAGATTAAATTTAACGCGCGGTAAGCTATTATTAATATGCGTTTTTAAACCTAAAAGATAGGTTTTAGCATATTTTTATCTGCTTGTTTAATTGCAAAAAGACTGCCTTTTTTACTTTTAATAGTTTATATAAATAGATTAAATTGCTATTTAGCCTAATAAACGCACTTATAACCTTTTAAGCATTAATTAAGAAGTTTTTAAGCCTTTTAAAGACTTTGTTTTTAAACTATTAAATAATATAGCAGTCTAGGCTAATTTTCCTTATTAACTTTATAAGAGATTACTTCTTTTATTTATATGCTTAGAAAAGTATAGCATGTTTTTTAATATTTGCAAATTTATTCTATTTTATATAAAAGGCATTTTCTTTAGCTTTATTATTAACGTTAAAGGCATTAAAGCAAACTTTTTTAAGGTTGCCGCTATTAAAGATTGCCTTAAGCTTATTATAATAATTAAAGTCTATAGCTTTGTAAACGCTATAGGCTATTTTTGCCATCTTATTAACAATTATTTAGCTAAGTTAAGACTTTTTATAGATTATTATATAAGATTAAAAGAAGCCTTTGTAAAGCTATCGCTAGAAGCTAAGAAGCAGTGGCAGTATATTTGCAATCTTATTATAATTCTTTTATTAGTATGCATTTTTAACTAGCAATTGCTCTATGTAATTAATTTAAATGCTAGTTAAAAATATGCTAGCGTTTGCTTTTTATAGCTTTATTTTAACTCTTAAATTGGCAAGCAAGTTTTTTATTTTATTGCTTACTTTTTAAAGAAGTTTAGCAAAACTTAGACCTGCTATTTAGCGCAAGAGCAAGAACTTTTAGGCATTTTTTTAGCACTTTAATATTAGAAATATTAAGTTTAAAGTACTAAGGTTATTGTGATAATTAATTATAAGAGCCTTAAAACTATTAAAACAAAGGTTAATTAACTGCTATAAATTATACAATTTTTTAATGTTATAAAGCATTATAAGATTTCTATTATTTCTTGCTTTAACATTGTAAATGTTTTTATAGACTACTTTTCTAAACTATTTAACGTACTTATTAATGCGTTTTTCTTTGCTAAAATCAGCAAAGGGGAAAAGGTTAACAATAATTAGCCAGCACCTAAGATTAAGCATTTTTATAAATTAAATTAGCTTGATTTGCAAATAATTTTTAAGCACTTGCTATTTAAAGCACATTTTCTAAAGGCTATTAACCTTAATTAGGCATATAAGCACTTTATAGTTTATAATAATAGCTTTTATAAGTTAATTAAGTATAAGCGCCTACTTAGCAACCTTTTATATTTAAAAGGCTTAGCTATAGATAATATTGCTCTGCTAAAGATACTTAAATTTAAAAACTTTTTAAAGTTAACATAATAGCTTTATTTAGATTAGGGTTATTATATTATTAGCAATATAGTTTGCTACTTATTATATAACTTTTAGCACTTAAAATTAATTTTAACTGCTTAGCAAGCTATAGCAAAATGCTTTTATTATTAACTAATAAAAAAGTTAAACTTTTTTTTTTTTTTCTAAAACTAATAATTTTACTATTACTTTTTGCAAAGTAGGTAATTAATTTTATAACAATTAACGGCATCTTTATTTTAATTACTATTAAGTACGCTATAAGCTAGGTTAAAGCTAAAGTTATGCTAAACTAAATGTTTACTAATATTATATCTTTTTTTATAAAAATTACTAATATATTTAAGCTATTAAAAGAATTAATTTTTAATAATGCTAGCCGCTTTAAGGGCAAAAAAGCCTAAGTATAGCATTGTTATTATAAGTTAATTATTTAGCCTATTATGCTAATAAAACTTTGCAGAAATAGCAAAGTTAAGAAAGCAAATAGCAACCTTAAGTATATACTCGTTTGCAAATAGATAATTAATCTTATATGCAATTTAAAAGCTTTTATACATTGTGCTATATTAATCTATAATTAGACCCTTAAGTAATTTAGTTACTTTCTTTATTTTCTTTTATTTAATATAACTTTTATAAAGTTAAAAAACGCTTCTTTAATGTTTAACTTTGCAGTTTATACCTATAACCTTATTAATAATAAAAAGATTACCTTTAATAAGAAATTAGTTTGCTAGCATAAAGCACTCTTAGCTTATTAAAGGGCAAATAAACTAACTGCTTTAAGAGACTAAATATGCGCTTTTCTTTAAGAGAAGAAAGCTTTAATATGCATATATGCCTTTAGCAACTAGGTTTTGCGTATATGCTAATGTAGCTATAAGTATAAGTTATATTATAATGGCTTATAAGCTATTATTAATTGCTACTCTAGTAATATATATACTCTTTAAAGCCTTAGCAAAATTACCCTGCCTTTTAAGTATAATAATACTAACCTTTTTCTAGCTTATAATATAAACGGCTACTTTATTTAAAGCCTTTAGTATACTAGTAAAACTATGCTAAAATGCAACTATGTAAAGCTAGCTGCTAACGTTAGAATACGCTTAGGCTATTAAGCCTAGGGCAATAAACGGCTATTAAGTAGTTTTGCTACTCTTATAGCGTGGTGGTTCTGCTACCTTTATAATTGTAGTAGCTTTGCTACCTTTAGTGCTGCTAGCGATAGCTAGTAGTAATAGGCAGGGATAAAATACCTCTCTTTAAAAAGAATAGCTGGGTAGCGGTAGACAATAGAAATAACGATGGAAATAAAGGCTTAGAATAAGCTAAATAAAATATATTATAAATGGGTAGACGACGACTAAGATGGTTGTATTTAGAAAAGGGGGTGGTTGTGTATCTAGTCTGCGTTGGCCTAGAGAGCTAAGCTTATAGGAAACTAATTTCTATATTAGGATTAGCGGCATTTACGTTAGTAAATGCCAGCTTACAAAAACTGCGTTATACGCTAGATAGATTTATTTCTTTTTTTTTAATTAACTACCCTTTTAACTGCTTTACTAACCCTATTTATCGTAAGGATTAAAGTGAAATAAAGGGCTAACTATTATAAACACACAATTATACATTTTCTTAAATTATATACTTTAATTTTATTTTAACTATATTAGCCTTAATAAAATCTAATATAATATTTGTTATATAATTAATACTTACTTTAACTATTATATTAACTATAGCTAATATTAGGCTAATTAAAGCAGTTTAACTTTTATATAACTTAAAAAAGGAAAATTTAAATAAAACATTAGCAAATATATCAAAGATTTTGCTAAATAAAATACAGCTTATATAATAAACACTAAAAGCTAAATATTAAAGCAAAATTTAGCTTTATATAGCAATAAAAAAATATGCTATAATATTTTAAAGCTTAAAATAATATTTATTTAGCAAAAGCCTCTGTGTAAAAAGCTATTTTTAAATATATATATAGTTATTAAGTTAGCATTTAAGAGAAAACTATTAATTCTTTTATTAAAGGTTAATTTATATATCTTTTAATATCTAACAAACTATATATATACTAAAAATAGCTTTTAAAAGTCATCTAACTTAAAATAAAAGGCGCAACCTAAATTTGCGCCTACTGCATAAGATAACTTTTTAAGTTAAAAACCTTTTAATTATATAAATAAGAAATATTTTATATGTAAAAGAAAAAGATATTAGGTAATAAACTATATATTAAAAAAGCGTGCAAAGTTTTATACAAAGTATCTTACCTTATATAAAAAAGCTAGCATTAAACTATTATTAAAAAATAATATGCTTGCTTATATTTAAGATTATAAAAGTAATAAACTTAACTAGTTAAATATATACTATTTAAAATCTAAGAAAAACTTATTACTTTGTAGCAAAATGCTAATATAAAGAAAAAAGCAAAGATAGCAAAGCTTATATAAGATTTAGGCGCATAAAGAACAAGATATAGTTTTTAATATAACTAATAAACTAATAAAATTTAAATATATATATATAAAACTATATCATTTGCCTTTAGAGAATAATATTAGCAATAGCAATAATAAGATTGCTTTTATTATATAAAAACTTTTAGTTATCTATTGCAAAAGGTAACTATAAAATTTCTTTTATATAATAGTTTACTTTACTTAAAAAATATATTAAAAGAGACAATTATTAAAGGCTATTTATATAAAAACTTACTTTATATGCCTTTTGTTTAGAAAGGTTATATTTCAATCTCTAACAGCGCGAGGAAAACGTCCGCCGGGAAACCCTTTAAATCTAGGGCTTTTATTAGTTAAAATATCAGATCTTTTTATTAGCGCTATAAAAACTATCGGGGATTAGTTGCAGTAGTATAGAAAAGTAAACTCTTCTCTAACTTCTTTAAGTCGCAGCTTATTAATAGTGATTAACTTTATTAAATTTAAGCTTTAAATAGATCTTAGGGGTAGAATTATAAAAAGCTACTATTAGGTATAGTAGCTTTTGGTTAATAATACGATTTTATAGATTAATGGCTGTAGGAGAGAGGTTAAGCTAATTGTAGATTAGCTAACGTACTATTTAATTTAGCCTAGGCATTAGCTTAATTAAGCAGATAAGGAAAGCATATTTGTATTCTACTGTAGCTAAACTAGACTAGCCTAAGTATAGCTTTTTTTCTTTTAATGCAATAATAATAACCAGCGTTACTAACGTATTTATTAAATGCAGCTAATAGATTTAGATTATTAAGAAGCAACGTTTAGAGGCAAGCACTGCGAGCTGTAAAGCGTGCTTTTTTTTTATAGCTTATAACCTTAGTTTATATTTAGTGTTATAATTAGTTAATTAAAAGAGGTGTATTTATATTAGGATTAGCTAATGAAGATGTAGCGCTTTGGCGCTGGGGTATGTACCTTTTGGTATGTACTTTGGTTGTAATAGCTTTAATATATTAATATAGTTTAGGAAAAAACTCTTATACTAATTTAGCTAGGTAGTTTTGTAGTATAGCGGTAAGATGTAGCATTTTAATCCTACAAATTAAACAAATCCCAAGGTCTTGTGTTTAATTTTATAATTTGCTAAATTTAAATGTTTTTGTAACTCCTCTACTCTTTTGTAGCCTATCCTCTAGCTTTTTTCGTAGACTATCCTTCTTTTTTTCGTACGTAGACCACCCTTCCCACTCTTTTCTTCCCACTCTTCTTTCTTTCGTACGTAGACCACCTTTCCCACTCTTCTCTTTCCACTCTTCTTTCTTTTGTACGTAGACCACTCTTCCTACCCTTTTCTTCCTACCCTTCTTTCTTTTATATATAGACTACCCTTCCTACCCTTCTTTTCCCACCCTTCTTTCTTTCGTACGTAGACCACCCTTCCTACCTTTCTCTTTCTACCCTTTTTTCTTTCTTTTGCAGGCTATATATACCTTTATAGCTTGGTTTTTAAGCATTGCTTCGTTGCCTGCTGCTATTATTTTTTTCTTTGCATTTAAAATAGCTAGCCCAGCGTATTTAAAATAGCGTTAAAATTAGGTTTAACAATTAGATCCTAAGCAACCTAATATTTTATGCTTGCGCAGATGATTTAAATATCTACTTTAGTTGTATAAAACGCGCTGTTTGTTTTTAGCGTTGCTTTCTTCTTTATCTATGTTAGTTGCTCGTTTATAAAATCGCAGATTGGCTCTTATTATAATAAATCTAAATATTATCTACTATAATAAGTTTTCTTTAATTTGTTTCTTTAAAGTTAGTTAACTTTGTTTGTAATAAATTATTAGCGTAGGATCTTTTAGCATTTTAGCAAATATATATAAATATTGGTAAGAAAACCTTGGCGTGCTTTCTTTAGAGGTTCTTTTAAACTCATTTTGTTTTATAGAAGCGCAAAAGCTTATTAAACCTGGTTATCATCTTATAGCATCTTATTTTTAGCCTTGCAATACAAAGATTTAATATTTATTTCAATTATTTAATTAAAATCAAAGATATAATACTTTAGAAATAGCTGGAAAAAATAAATAAACGCATTTCCTTAGCCAAAAATAGCAATAATAACCAAGAAAATTAGCATTGCAAAATTAATTTTTTTCTCTACTAAAGAAAGATATATTGCTAACGATACAAAGATTAAAAAACTCTCTTTTAGTTTAGCTTAGACCTGCCTAGGTTTTTATATAGTTAGGATTTTATATAGCATCTTTAATAACTAAATCTTTAGTTAATTACTCTTTACATAATTAAAATTTTATATAGTATCTTTGATAGCTAAATCTTTAGTTGATTATAGATTAAAATTAGAATGGTTTTATTAGGGTTTTTTTAAATTTAAAACTTAGAAAAGCTATATTTTTAATTTAAAGTTTTAGTTTTATGCTTTTTTATTTTAAATAATA
>JALRMF010000831.1:0-10366 GCA_026120015.1 Dendrostoma leiphaemia
TATACTTAGTAATAAACATACTCTTACCCTAAACCCCTTTTTTAAAATATAATTTATATAAAACTTTCCCCTTTTATTCCACTAGAAATAACCTAATTAACTCTAATTTATCTTTTTTTTTTATAAAGATATAAGATTGCAAGAAAGCGTATATAAATAAATTATATAATTTATTAAATAACAAAGTGCAGATCTTCTTTAACATCTGCTGGCATATAAGCATTGTTGCTAAGCAATTTTACACTATGTTTTTTTATACTCTTATAAGTTAGGCTAAGACCTACTATATTTATTATATTAAGTAGTAAAATAGCTTTGTAATAGCATATTAAAAGATTAAAAAGCACTTTGATATAAAGGTAAACTATTATTATTATTATATTAACTAAACCTTTACAATGTTTATTAAAATAAGGCTGCAGCTATTTAAAAAGAGCTTTTACAAGGTGTTTTAAGCTTTGCTTAATAAGCTATAGCTATGCTAACGCGCCTTTAGCCCTGATTTTAAGGATAAAAGAGCCTTAAGGACTATAGTAATCTAAGCATGCTGCAGAGTATATAAACTTAAGCATACTTTTTTTAAGCTAGCAAAAAAGTATAAGAAATTGTTTTTAAACTTATATTTATTAGTTAAAACCTATTTTAATTGTTTTTTTCTTTATTAAATAATTGCTAACAAATTAAACAAAAAGCTTTATAACTAATATTATTTAAACTGCTATTATAATAATAACCGCAGCCAAGGCTCCTTTTATAGTAGAGGAGGCTTTTATTTGCGTAGTAGTTACTGCGGCAGCAGCTATGGCAATAGCTGCAACTTTGGCAACTATAACTATAGTAACTATAGTTAAGGTAATTATTATAGCAATTAAAAAAAGAAATATTATATTTATAGCAATAAAGGTTGCTAATTAACTAAATACTTAAATAATAAACGCTATTAGGTAAAAGATTAGTATATTGCCTAGTATAAGTTTATAAGTATATTAGCAAATGAGTTTATAGTTTTTTTAGCAAATTATAAAAGATATAATCTTAATTAGCAATGGTTACAAAGTAATAACAATTATAAGAACTTTAGTAAAGATAATAAAGACGGCGCCGCCATTACCTAATACCTTATAAACTAAGCGTTTTTATATTATATAATAAGTAACAATGCCTTTAGCCTCTCTAAGGCAGATACTTTAGCTATGTAATTCTTTATTAAAGACTATTATTCTAAACTTTGTTTTTAAGGCATTTTTTTTAATATAAGTATTATAAGAGTATTAACTACTGGCAAAGAGCAGTGTATAGCCTTTTAACGTAAGGATTTGTCCCTTTAGATTAATAAGGCGGCTGCTGGCTAAGCCTTTATTAAATTTGGTAAAAGATTAATAGTAATGTTAATTAATATTATCTTTTTTTATATATTTATTAAAAAGATTACTTTTTATATTTTGTTATAACCAAGGCCAAAGAGGTCTGATTGTGAAGTGCAGGGCTAGGGTTTGCCAAGGCCTTATAAGGACCCTCTAGCAAGGCTATACAAAGGCTAGCACTTCCTTTTTTCTCTTTAAGATTCAATTCTATATAGCAGCTATACCTAAGCAATCAATCCTTTCTTTCTTTATAATTAGTATAGTTATTTTGCCTAGTAATCTTTTATATTTAATAGTTTTAAATTTTTCTTTATTACTATTTAAAATGCCTTTATAAATAAAATAAAATATTAACACTTTTAATAAAAAAGAATTCTTATATTAGGCTATCTAATAATAAATACTCTAAGAAAAGTTATTTAACTCAAATAGTATACGCTTAGAATAATAGCCTAAAAAAACACTTAATAAACCTTTATGTTGGAATAAATGGCATTGCGGCTTTGTACAAGGGCTAGTAGAGATGCTAGTGCCGACCACTAGGGTGGTCCGGCAAACTAAAACCAGGCACGCGTGTTACGTATGCCTGAAACGCATACATAAATCCTTCGTACAAAGCAGGAGACTTTGTTTCCTTTCCTTTATATAAGGTAGAGCTAAATACAATTTTATCTCTACCCTATTATATTATTTGTTTATACTTAATATATATATATATAAGAAAGCCTATTTAACACTAATTAGTATTTGCAGCTAGTAAGCATAGATTGGTAAGAGTAATAAGACAATAGATGCTTTTAAGTATATAATAGTATACAGTAATACTATTGTGCTTAATTCTATCCTTTACATTTGTTAAGCTAAATAAGTTATTAGTAAATTATACAATAAAAGGCGTATATAAATTTCTTTTTGCAAAAAAGCAAAGGCTAAAAGATTATTTAAAACCTTTGTATAAACTAGAGATTGTACGCAGCGTGCAATTATGCTTTAATAATAAGTATTTTAAATTTAAATAACTTATCCGCAGCTGCTAGTGCGTATAAGCTTAGAGATAAGCAAGAATAATAACCCTAAAGGCGTTAGCAATCTTAAAGACGCTAAGAACAACCTAAAGACAATAATAAAAACTTTCTTTTATACAAAGAGATGGCAAAGGGCAGCTTAATATTCTTAGCAGCATAGAAAATAAGCACTTTGTATAGCTACTAGGATAAGGTTTCTAACATTACCTAGCTAATAAATCTAAAGGAAATTAATATATACATTAGCCAACTTATTTCTAAATACAAAGGTCTCTTATCTTTAAATAAGGTTATATAATTATACAAAGAGGATTTCGCAAGCTAGACAACCTATTAGTTTAAATAAGGTATATAGACCTTTAAACGTGCACTTTGAGATATTCTTTAGTTTTAAAGATATATTTTTTTTAAGAAACAAACCAATACACTAAATAGCCAGCTTATATATCCTCTTAGTTACAATTTTATTGCCCAACAATCTTATACAAATACCAGGGCTCTAACAACTCTCGTACAACAAACTCCTATGCAATTAACACCTATAAGCTCTGCTTTTTAACAACCTGCACAACAAGCCTCTTATTAGTCTAAAGACCTATTAAGTTTAAAAGGGAAATAAATATATAACTCTTAAATTTAGCAGCAAAATTAATAAAAGCACTAAAGAGACTTATATAATCAAAGAGCTTTGCATAAAAAACATAGATAAATAAAAAAAGCAGCACTTTTAAAGATAACTTATGCAATACTTTATTAAGGAAACCGCACAATTCCTAAAAATCAAAACTAAAAACCTCGTTTATATAACAAAGAGAGTAGCATAGTTTTACTAAGACGATAGTTTGTTTATAAAAACTATAGCTTTCCCATATAAATTCCTCTAGTTCCCCTTATAAACTTAAGATATAATTCTTTTAAATTGCTACCCCTAAGGCGCGTACAAAATAATATATATCTACTAAGCTAAGTCTAAGCTTTCGCAAAAGTATAATAAAGAGATTTAAACTATACTAAGAAACTATATAACGTTTTATATAATAAAGCAAAAATTTTCATTTTTGTGTGCAAGCAGCTCGGAATTAACGAGTAGGAATACTATGCTATATAATCGTACGTTCTCTCAGATCGTGCGCTCTAGTTTTATCTTAACTACATTAGCCCCAATAAGATCTAATATAATATTTATTACACAATTAATACCTACTTTAATCATTGCGTTAACTATAGCTAATACTAAGCTAACTAAAGCAGCTTAACCTTTATACAACTAAAAAAGGAGAATTTAGATAAGATATTAGCAGATATGCTAGAGATTTTGCTAGATAAAATATAGCTTATATAATAAATACTAGAAGCTAGGTATTAGAGCGAGATTTAGCTTTATATAGCAGTAGAGAAAGTGTGCTATAGTATATTAAAGCTTGAGACAGCCTTTGTTTAGCAGAAGCTTATATATAAGGAGTTATTTTTAGATATGTATATAGTTATTAAGTTAGCATTTAAGAGGAAATTATTAATCCTTTTAACAAAGGTTAATTTATACATCTCTTAGTACTTAATAAACTATACATATACTAAAAGTGGCTTTTAAAAGTTATCTAACCTAAAATAAAAAGCGTGACTTAAATTTGCGCCTACCGCACAAAAGAACTTTTTTGGTTAAAAACCTTTTAACTATATAAATAAAAAATATTTTATATGCAAGAAAAAGAGATATTGGTTAATAAACTATACGTTAAAGGAGCATGTAAGGTTTTATACAAAGTATCTTACCTTGTGCAAAGATGTTGGCATTGAGCTATTATTAAAGGATGATATGCTTGCCTATGTCTAGGATTATAAAGGCGATGAATCTAACTGCCTAAGTGCGTACGATTTAGAATCTAAGGAAAACGGGCAAAAGGCTATAGGCTATCTGCTTTCCACCTTATTTATTTATCGCACAATAGGGCTTAATATATATAATCTATCGTATAAACTATTAAAACTAACATTATTTATTCTAGAGAATCAATACTTGCATAAGTATTAAAGAAAGCTATAAAATACTAAAGCATCTAAGCTATTAACTGTTAGCAAAGCTTAAGCCTTTGCATATATAAGAAAAGACCTACGCACGAAAATCATCTAGAAAACAATGCCTTATTTATTTAAATTTAAAGAAGAAGAATCTCTTTGTGCAATTGACACTATAGTAAAATAAAGCCTATTGAGAAAGGTTATATACTATATGCTAGATATTAGCACTCTGTTCCTATTATTTTTTAAAGATATAGATTGCTTAGGTATATATTTTAACAATATAATAAATATTATTATATAAAGAGATAATAAAGTTTTTATTCCCATCATATAAAAGTAAAAACATTTATTCTTTAATTTGTTAAGGGTAGAATCGGCTGTATTTTTTTTAGAGCATAAACTTTAACGACTATATTAGCAATTTGGTTATGCTTATACAGATAGGTTATATTAGTTGCTGAAGGATGCTGGGATATATAATGTAGACTATTTAACTTTAAAATAAATTTAAAAGTTTTACTATTATTGCTAAATATATAAATAATTACCACAAAGATTTAAATTCTCTTTAAGGAATAGCTATAATTTTAATTATAAAATTTTTATAGATATTATACATTTTGCTAATAGCAATATTCTTTATGTTATCAATGCTTTAACTTTATATTAGGCTAAAAAGTTCCTAGATAAAGAAGACGCACAAAGTATATAAAATGTTTTATATAGATATTAGATCTTTATATATCTTAAACCTTTAAACGTCATTATGCATAATGCTAAAACAAATTTTGCGTTTCAAAAGTTTAGAGGACACGCACGAATTATAGGATATATATGCAAAGAGGTACCGATCGAGGCATATTGGGCAGTCGGCAAGGTGGAAAAAGCCTACGTACCATTGAGAAGAGCATACGACATCCTTAAGAAGAAAATTAGTTACAATACTAATAAGCATACAATCCTCTAAATAGCTTTTAAAGCCTTAAACGATATAGCTGGACTAAGTGGCCTTATATTAATGCTACTTGTTTTTAACACTTATTTATAAATTAATTATAACTTGCCACTATTATTTAATTAAGTTACTCATGCAAAAACAATCTTTAAGGCTATAGATAAACTATAGAAAATCTATGTTTAGGTAGAGATTAATTATATAATTAATATTAAAAACAAACTTTAGCCGTATATAGTCTAAGATTTATTGCTTTGCAGCAAAATGCTAATGTAGAGAGAGAGGCAAGGGTAGCAAGGCTTATATAAAATTTAGGCGCATAAAGGATAAAATATAGTTTTTAATATAACTAATAAACTAGCAAAGTTTAAATGTATGCATATAAAACTATATTATTTGCCCTTAAAAGATAACATTGGCAATAGCGACAGTAAGGTTACTTTTGCCGTATAAAAACCCCTAGTAATTTGTTGCAAAGGGCAACTATAAAAGAAAACTTATGCAATAGTTTACCTTATCCAAAGGATATATTAAAAGAGACAATTATCTAAGGCTATTTGTATAAAGACCTATCTTATATAAAAAGAAAAAAACAATTATGCGTTGGCTATTAAGCTTAGGGAGAATAGTATTATTATAACTTTAGGCGCTCCGTTCAAGGAATCTAATGCTACAAAGGTTAACGACCTAATCGCACAAAGTGTCTTTGAGATGATTTAGCATAACCCCTACGTTTACTGAAATAAATGGATCTTTAAGACTTAATTGGTATAAGAGATTAAAGGCAAGATAATACGCCCATATGAGAAGAGCAGGCTGGTTGTCTAAGGGTATAGAGATAATGGAAAAGACAGAGTTTTAACTTAAGCATTAATGATTTAGCGGATAAGCTAGCAACTTATTTTTATACTAAGCCTTACATTGATAAAAGACTTTAGTATATATAAAGAGATGTAGAATATTACTCAGGCGTATATATAAAGCTATAATAATTTTGCATAAGTTATTTTAGCATTTTTTCCTAAGGAACTCTAAGATAAGTATCTTAAGGGCACTATTCTCTAGATTTAAAAGCTTTTATATAAACTGGCAGAGTTTGGTTTATACTGGTATAAGACGTACTATATATACTATATAAAAAATCTAAATATAGACATTTTAATGTATGACTTATGTTTGTTAATATTTAAAGATAGTTTGCATAAATTTGGAATTACTGCTTTATAGACTGATAATATATTTAGCTTTGGTATAAAAAGCTTTTTATGCCGTAAGGAAGACGAGATAAAGAAGGAAGGCTATTGCACGAAGCCTAAGGCGACCTTGTCGCACGATAATCCGTTAGAGTTTAATGGCGGCCGAATTGAGTTAGACGGCGAGGACGTTATCTTTGTGTAGAAAAGCCAGGCTAACGACCTTTAGCTTGTTGACTATCGTGCAAAAGACGTAGCTTAGTAATATATTTTTTAGCGCGTATAAGCAGCATATATTTTATCAATTTCATAGCCAAAGGCTTTGTATAATTTATTTATCGCAGCTTAGGTTTATATACCTAAGAAGAAAGATATTATATTTTTAAATAAAAAGATTTAGTAGTAAATAAACAATGCATAAAAAGGTCTAAGGTATATTTTTTTTAATATATTTTATACAAAGTTGTTTATTTTTACTAATAGGTTATTTGCCAACAACTAAGACTTCTTTTTTTAGCTAGGATTTATTATTATGTTTAGTAAAAAGGTAGATTATACAGAGCATGACTTAACTCTTTAAGGGAATATTATATACTAAAATTCCTTTAAATATAAAAGAGTTACTAAAAGCGTACTAGCTAGTAAGTTGTATAAAATAGTAAATAGATTTAATATTAAAATTGCCCTATGTACAACCCTAAGAAAGATTACTAATCGGCTAAACCTTCTCTAGATTCCATTAATAATTTGTACAGACTCCTACTCTATATATAACTATTTAGTTAAGCTTGGAACAATATAGAAAAAATAATTAATAATTAACATTATAACTCTTTAGAAGTTATATAAGAAAAGAGAGATTTTAAAGGTCTAGTAGATTAATAGCAGCGACAATCTAGCAGATATATATACAAAGAATAAACCTAATGTTGCTTTCGATATCTTAGTCTTAATAAATCAACTTATTATACAGATTAGAGAATACGTTGACTGATAGGATAGGGAAAAATAATAATTACAATTAGATAAAATATATTTTATGCAAAGTAGAAGTTCTTATTCTTTTATTTATATTATCCTACACAAGCTACTAAAAAATCCCTTTCCGTTAACAACCACTAAATACCCCTAATATTTCTATTATACAACCCATTACCTAGCATTAAATAGCGTATAAGCGCTAGATATAGTTAGCGCAGGCGCTATACTAATACCCTGCTACGCGCACGCAGTTATTAAAGGGGTTAGCGGAGGAGTTTAGGTTTCTATATGTATAACTATAATTAACATTTGCACAATAGCTAACGCTAGCAACAATGCTAGACAACGTTAATTTTTCGTACAAAAACAAAAACAAAGAATAAACTTACAATACAGTAAAGTATAAGTCTTATTGTATAATCTTAGCAAGAGCCAGAGACATATATCCCTAGTTAATGCCTATCTTAACTCATACATTAGCTATGGGCAAATTGGCTAGGGCCAACTCTTGGTTTTATATTTTGTTAATTTGTAAACGTACAATGGAAGAAAACGATAATATGCTATGTACGTTTTTACAAAGGCTAAGGGCATTAGCACAAGACTAGACATCAAAGCCTAAGTGTATAATAAAGGCTTAATGGCTAGCGTTTGTACCTAGGAAGGTTGTATAAAAGATTAGCTAGGCTAGAATGTTTGCAACGAGGGCGGAAGCTGCTATAGTAACTAAATTTTCATTCGTTTGCTTGCATACAAAATATCTACACAAGTTAAAAGATTAATAGTAATATATATAAAAGGGAAAAAGATAGAAGACTACGTATGGTTAAGAGTTAGTTGTTGGTAAAGAAAGAAGAGAGAGAGAGAGAACCAAAGGCTAAGTTGGGAACAAAGTCTTTTATACCTCGTACGTAGCCAAAAGTATAAATTACTTTAAACGCTGACAAGCAAGTGCCTATGATTCACTAGGAGAAAGTTTATAACTCGAAAGGCAACAAGGGCCGTATATAATTCCTTTTGTACAGAGAGTCACTTAGAAGGCAAAAGACTTAACTATACGTAATATATTACGTACGGGTGGTCACTGAAAAGCAAGGTCTTTAACAATCCTTATAGGTACGATTACTTTTTCTAGCATTCAACTGCTGGAATAGTACAAGGTCTACGGTGCGTTTCCTTTATAAGAACCATAATCCTTTCTCTATAGTTTCTATATATACAACCGTACAAGCCGCAAAAGAAAAGATGCCAGTGTTGGAATAAATGGCATTGCAGCTTCGTACAAGGGCTGGTAGAGATGCCGGTGCCGACCACTAGGGTGGTTCGGCAGACCAGGACCAGGCACGCGTGTCACGTGTGCCTAAAACGCATACATAAATCCTCCGTACGAGGTAGGAGACTTTGTTTTCTTTCCTTCGTACAAGGTAGAGCTAAATACAATTTCGTCTCCACCCCATTATGTTATTTGTTTACACTTGATACATACGTATACAAGGAAGCCCATTCAACACTTTATCTAATAAACTTACTACCCTTAAGCAAATAATTCAAACTTTGCTTAATAATAAAAATAAAAGTTTAGCAAAAAACCTAAACCTTATTATTAAAAAACTCCTTACTAATTATACTATAAGCTAATATTAAACTTAAAGGTTTGAAGTTTTAATAGCTTAAAAGGCGGCATTAAAAAAGCTAAGTAATTTAACTAATAAGGCTATTTACGCCTATGACACTTTTAAGCCAATTATCTAATACTAATAAAATATTTACTACTAAGGCAAAGCCTAAAGAGATAAAGAGCTTTGCAGCTAATATAAGTTTAATTAAGATAAACTATAAAAATACTCTCTTAAATTCTAAAAAAACTATAATAATCAAAAATTTGCAATATTTAAGCAAATTAATAAACTTAAATAATATAAGGCCTAAATACTATAACGATTTTATAAAATCTTAAAAGCTTTAAAATTCTCTATAAAATAATATTTAATTAATAAGTAATAAACTTTAATCTTTTTTTATAAGCTTTAGCTATAGTTAAAAAGCAAGCTTATATACACTTATACTAATTAAAAAATGCCTATAAAATAATAAAAAATAATCAACTTTGCTAATAATTATTAGTAAGCTATTTTAGAAAAGCTTTAAAAATAATATAAAACTAATTTTCTAAGCGATATATTATCTAAAGCGTTAAAACATCGCAGGGAAAATAAGCCTTTTAGAGATTTTAACTAATCTAAGAATATATTACACCATAATCTTAATAATTTTTTACAATTTAAAAATAACCAAAGTTTCAAAGGCTAAAGTTAAAGCCTAAAAAAAAATTATATTAGTTGCAATAATTATAGTGGTTATAATAGTTAAGGCTATAAAAACCATCGTAATAAATCTAACCCTAATAGAAAAAAGTTTCCACTAAATTAAACTATTAAAGAAAATAATAATAATAAAAACTCATCTAATAGCTAAAATAAAAAACCTTAATATTATATTTATAACTCTTTAAATTACTTTACTAACACTTGCCTAAATAAAAAAAAGCAAGTTAACTAGATTACTTTTAAAAATAGCACTATAAGCATTTAGTAACAATTATAAAGGCTAAAAGCCCTTATAATCTAAAATAAAGAGGATAATCTAGCTAAAAAAACACCTAAAACATTAGTCCCAATAGCCACAATAATAACTATAAAAGCTTATATTAAAGTATCTAAGTTATTACTAGTTAAAATAAAGGTTAACATAGACACTTAATCTTTTATTAACCTTATTAATATTTCTTTTATTAAAAAGTATAATTTAAATAAAATACCTTTATTT
>JALRMF010000832.1:0-10361 GCA_026120015.1 Dendrostoma leiphaemia
TATTACAAAGGCCGCTGCCAATTCTATACTTTGCAGCGAAGTACTGCTAATTTGCAACTTATGCTAAATAAAATAAATTAATAAAAATATATTATATATTCTAAGCATAAACTAATGCTTGTTAGCATTGTTTAAAAGGCAATTTAGCTCTATAACTAAGAATAGATTTAGCGTATCTAATGTTAGCAGTTGTAAAAAAGCATTTAAAATAATATTTAGTTTACTAAACTTATAAAATATATTAATATTAAACTAGCCAAAGTATTTTAAGGCATAGATAATTTATTTATTATTAACTAATATAGCTAATGTGGTTATATATCAAGCAACACAGAACATCAAGCGACACACTTTTTACCACACCCACCCCTTAGATTAACCAAAACTCTACACAAACGCTGTAAATCAATTAAAACTACTTAAAATCATTATTATTATCTACTTTCTTAGCTTTTAAATATATTTGCACATTATAGCCGGCCTTACAATAGATCCTACAGTGCCTGCCACCCACCTGCCTGCGTTTTAATAAACTATTATTTTTACCCTCTTTCTCCGATTGCTCATCCACTATACCCTTCTCTGCTAGAAGTCTCCTTGCATTTTGTTTAGTAAAGCCCCCTCTATCTTATAATTGAGTTCTTTTAGCTTTGCAGCGCTTATTAAGCGCCTTATTTGCTTTACAAAGAGTTTAATTCTTTAATTATATAAAGGTAACCTAGTGAGCAATTGCTTGTGTAGCCTTAGAAAGCTGGTCAACAGCCTTTAAAATTAATGTTAAAGAGCTTATTTAATAAGCAAAGATTTAACTTTTAATAAAATTAGTCTATAATTTAGCCTTAGTAGGGTTATATAGCGTTTAAGAGACCTATTGGTTTAATAGCTGTAAAAGAGTTTATAGTAGTAATAGTATTAATAATATTACATTAAAGCAAAAGAATATAGCATCTAGGTTAAGAGAGATAAGTCTAGCCCCTTTAAAACTTCCTAAAATATTATTTTTGGTTATTATGTTAAGGTAAGCGTATTTAAACGCTAAAAAAAACTCATCTTTAGTAATATAGTAAATATACGCCTTAATAAGCACATTAATTTAATCGCCATATTTTAACTTTAAAGTATTAAAACAGCCTATATTTAAAGGCTATATTAAATAAGATAAATGCAAAGGTAAACAAAATAAAATAATTTTGTTTTCCTTGCAATATATCTCAAACTCTACATTAACGTAGCTTTTATAGCTATTTAAAACAAAGAGTTAATATATACCTATTATATATAGCTTAGAGAACTAATTAAAATGCTATAGCTATTCAATGCTTATTTTATTATTAGTCCATCTATTAGAAATTATTTTAATAATCTAATCATTTAGAAACTTAGCCTAAGTATACTAGTTAGCAAAATAGTTTCTGCCCTAAACCATTAAAAACAGCAGTATTACATACCTATCATTACTTACACAAACTATTGCTATTGCCCATTCTCAATTGCCAAGCTATATTAATTTTAGCTTTCCAACGCATTCAGCGCATATAACTATTATAAATAACTAAATCATGCCTATTATAAAGCTAATCTCGTCAAAGTTATAAGTATTATAATCTTGCACTCTATACTTAGCCTTTATATTTGCATATAGGCAAAATTAGTTGCTTAAAACCTTTAGATTCTTGCAGCAAGCCCTTTAGTAATCATAAGCGTAATTAATACGTGTTTTAAGCTTAGGGCATTATATAATAAAGCAATGTGGCCAACGCATCCCAATGCGCCCCTTGCTACGCGCCTTAAAGAGATAGTTAGCTATATCTTTTATATCAGCAATCTAGGGCAAAAACCCTTGTGCATCTTAATCTAGAATATATTCAATAATCACTTTCTTCTCTAACTTAGTTAATATAGTCTTATTTAAGCGTATTATTAAGCATAATATTCTGCTCCTTATACAATAGCTAAGGGTAGCATAAGAGATATTATATAGCGCTGCAGCGCGTCTTTGGCTAATTTTTTTTAATAATCTAACCGCTTTTATAGCAAAGATAATACAGCTTTTTTTTAAGGCAAATTCCATAAGTAGTTATAGAAAAATAACACGCTAAAGTAGATAAGTGGCGTAAAGTGAAAAAGTATATCACTCAATATCCTATGTCGCTCAATATACAACCACATTATAAAATTAATAATATCTAGCTATTAAATAAGCGCTATAATAGCCTTATAGTTTATAAAAACTATAACTCGTTAATTTAATACATTAACCTAATATTAATACTTTTTTAGCGTTTATACATATTTTAAAAGCTCTATCTTAATAAACTAATACCTTTTTTCTATAAAAGTTAGCAATTAACTAAAAAAAGCAATAAGCTTAACTGCTATACGCAAAAAATACTCTGCAATACAATCTTTTTATATAATCTTTAATAATGCTTTTACTGCAATATAATAAACTTAAACGCTAATTTCTTTAGCTAAAACAATAAAATCTAAAAAGAGTAAATAGTTGCAGTTAAAATAACAAAGGTTAATATATTTTATTAACGCAGCTTTAACAATAGCAAACCCTAACTTTTTTAATTTAAAGACTATTTTAACTAAAATACACTTTAACTATACCCGCTATTAGTTTTTGCTAATTAATTTAAACTTAAGTTTAGATAAACTAGTTTTACGCTATTTTAGCAGCTTTATAACAATAAAAAACCACAAGATATATTTACGCAAATAGCCTACAAGGCTAATAAAATACTTTAAGTTTTAAAAGTTTAAAAAACAGTTAAATTTAAAAATCGCCTTTAGTTACTTAGCTGTTATTAATATACTAAATGCGTTAATTAAGCAACTAAAAACAACAGCATTTAAAAATATAATATATAATTATAGCGAGCAGAGCGAGGCGTTGGCTATATAAAACGGTATATTGTGTAAGTCTATTATATGAAAAAGACAAAGGAAAAACGAGCTTCTAAATAGTAGAGAGCTTTAGAATAGTAGGGCCTATAGAGACCCCGGCTCGCAACACACTCCCTAATTAAACAGTAGTTTAATTACATTATGCTTAATAAATAATAAAGCAAAAAAAACTATAAAAGAAATAAACAATGGCATTTGCTAAATAAATGTTTTAAAGCCCTAGGGTGCTTGCTATATAAGCGCAGTTAATTTTAAGCCCTAAAGGTCATTTCTAAGCTTTTCCTAGACTAATTAAATAAAACTTTTCGTATGCGCTAGATTTATTAAATTATATTATATTATATATAATAGCTTGCTTGTCTGCCTACATCTCTGCTTGCAAAATATATATTATTCTGCTTTTATATTAATTATAATATTAATAAATAAGCAGGGCAATACTAAGCTTACCTATATTGCTAGCTTTTTTCTATTAGTCTTTATGCTTTGCTTAAGCTGCTTACGCTTAGCTTAGGCTAGGCGCTTAAATAGCTAGTGTTTTAACATTAGCATTAGCTATAGCTAGCGCTGCATACGCTATGTATAAAGGCACTTTTATATACAGCTCTTTATCTTATACTATACTTTTACTCTAGCTTACTTTAAGGCTAAGCGCTTTAGCGTTGGAAAGTTTATAAGTTTACTACTCTCTTTTTTCTTTATTAAGCGTTTTTTGCTCTCTTTGCTTTTTATATATTATATATTAATTAATTTAAGCAGCGCTTACGCTGCCTTTAAACTGTTTTTAAATAGGTAGTTTATGCTGCTTGCCTTGTTGGCAAGTTTGGCGAAGATAACGATAACAACAATAAAAATAAAGATAAAAAAGAGAAAAAAGAGAAAAAAGAGTAGGGGAAGAAGGAAAAGAAGTAAAAGCAAGAGAAAAAGAAAAACAAAAACAAAGATAAGGATAAGAACGCTGTGGCCCTGCGCACCAAGCGCATTAAAAAAGTTAAAAAAGGCTTAAATGCCCTTGTTAACTTATTTTTTTCTTAGGTTAATAAGCAAAAAAAATAGGCTTAGAAACTTTAAAGTTACCCTAAGGCTTTTAAGCCTTTAATAAAATCTATTTTTCTATACTTTTTTTTAGCAAGCTATATACATTTTATAAGTTTAATAGTGCTTAGAAATGCTTGAATTTTTGCTTTAAAAGGTTTTTAATAAGCTTATTTGCTGGCATACTCTAAGTTAATATATAAAGCACTTGAAATATGCTTTTCTTTTACTTTTAACGCAGCTATATATTTTATATATTAACATGCTAAAGTATAATGCTAATTCTAATGCTCTTTCTAATAATTAATCTAATAGTTTATAGGTTATTATTATATATTTTCCAGGCATTACCCCTTAAATCCAGCTTGATTTCTTTAAAAAGGCGCTGTAAAAATATAATTTTCTTAGCAGTATGCTTAACTCTAAGCAACTCTGCTTTTATAAAGAAAGTTATAATAGTTTTTTAGCGCACAGCTTTTTAATAAATTAAGCCTTTATAAAATGTAATTATATAGCCTTGGAAAAAGCGCTAGGTTTTTAGGTTATCTGCAAAAAAAGCGTTAAACGATATAAAGAGCACTTAAGCTCTGGAGTTTAGTTAGTATTAATAATAAATAGCGAGTGTCTAAGTATTAAAAAAGTATTAGATATATTAATTAATTGTTAGAATAGTGGGACTAGGGCAATTAGCCGATAGCTAGCCCGGGGCAAAGCTCGGGCCGAATCGGCTCCGGAACGCAGCTAGTCCCGATTGGGACAGCCCTTCCACCTACAAATAGCTAGCCAGTTGGACTGGCCTTCGGCCGTCTAACTAAAACCAATCCACGCCCTTACACACACAAACGAACTGCATCAAGAAGAGTGCACTATTCGTACGTAAGGCCTATAGCTTACTAATATTAATAATACTTAAATGCTTTAGACTAGGATTTATAAGGAACTAAGAGAGCTGGGTAATAGCAAAAGTAATATTTGCTTAGATTATAATTTTAAAATAAAACACTAAATTAACCTTCTCCTAGTACTTTTTTACTTTTACCTTAGAAGCCTGCTGCTTATTTTTAACAAAGGTAATCTATAAAAGCAAAATAAGAGGTAATATGCTATTATTAAGCTTAAAACATTTAGCAATCTTTTTAATATATATATTATATACTAAGAAAAGCTTTTTTAACGCTTGGTTTTTAATAATATAGATTTTTAAATATTATTTTGCTGCTTTTTAAACTTTAATTTTATATGTTTTATAGATTTTATTAATAATTTAGCAAGCAGCAAATATATAGCTTTTATAATAGAGTATTAAAAAGTTATTTATATAAAAGATAATTATAATAGTCTAATGCTTATTTTAAAATAAACAATGCTTTTTCTTGCATTTTTCTATCTTTAGCCTTTTTAAAATGCTTAAAAACTTTTTATATTAAAGTAAAAAAGCATTTTAAAGATTATATAAAGTATTATATAGTTTTATGCATTTTTCCAGCTTTTTAAACCTATTTAACAATTTGCAAAAAATAGGTTTCCTATGCAGAGAAGCATTAAAGAATGCATTAACTATATTAAACTATTTAATTTCTAAGTTTCTATAAGCAATTAAAGCTATAGCAACTTAAAAGGAGTATATTGCTAATATTGCTATATATATATTTTATAGCGCGTTTTAAGGCTAAAAGTCTCTTTAAACATAGATTTAAGCTTTTGCCCGCTTAAGGAATTTGTTTTAGTTAGGCTTATAAGGAAAAATCTACTTTAAAGGGAGCAGGGGACTGTTAATAGTTATATAATTAACTTTCTGCTAAGTTTCCTTTTAGAGAAGTATTTGCAGCTTGTTTTACGCTGTCTTTTTAAATAAATCTACTGCTAAATATTTTTCCAGCTTTTTTTAAAAGTTTGGTAGTAGCTAGAAAAGCTTACTTATATAAGTTTTTTATTTCAGCTAAAGCTTAGCTTTAGTTCTTTAGTCTTTTTTATTTTAAAACGCTATATTAAATATAATATAAAGCGTTGAAAATAGCTAATCCCCCCTTTCTAGCGCTCTTTGTTAATTAGGCAGAAAAACAGAGAAGGCAAATAGCTAATAAGAGCTTATCTCCTGCTTGCTTAGCAAAAGAAATACAAAGTTTATATTGCTTTTTTTCGCTAATTTTTCTTGCAGCTAATAACTCCTTTAAATTAAAGGGGCATTAATTTCTAGTTTTAAAGCTAAAAAATGCTAAGATAGCTCTGCTTTTAATAATAGCAGCAAATTAATTTATACTATTATAATATTACCTTAGTTTTTTTGCTTAGAAAATAAAATATATATTATTAGTTATTATTTGCATTTAAAACTTTATATACTTTAAAAAACTTTTAAATCTTTTAAAATAAAGTTTGCTTTGCTTAAGACAGATTTTTAACTCTTTAGTATATATATTAGCAAGTTTGCCCTGCTTTTAAAATCTTTTAGTTAAGTATTCTAAGCTAGATTCTATTTTTAAAAAACTTTTAAAGATCTTTTAAAGCTAAAAGAGCTACTCTTTTATAGCTTTTTTTCTTTAGCAACTTATTATTATTACTTTAAATCTATTTTTAAATTAATAACTAAAAAGGTTTCTAGCTTTATTAAAGCTAGTAAAGTTATTTTAAGGTTTATTTTAGCAAGACTAAGCACTTTTAGCAAATAGGTTATATTTAGAGGCTTTTTTTCCTATAGCTTATTTATTAGATTTTAAGCAGCAGAAGCAGACAATGCCTCCTTAGCATTTTTTAAAGTATAAAAAATATGCTTATTAAACTTTATATTTCTTATAATAAACACTTGGTTAAGCGTTAAAACTTATATTTAATATATATTAATAGCTATATAGCTAACTAAATACCTAATATAGCTTTAGAAGGTTACTTTGTAGCTTTTTATATATATCCCTGCTTTTCTTTCCTTGTAAAAAGGGTAAACACAGTAACTATATATATATATACCGCTTTAATCTAGCTAGAAATCTTTTATTAGGTTATAAATAAAAATAAAAGAATACTATTAAAAATACTAAGCAAACTAGCTCTTAAGTACCTTATCTAAAGAGCGCTATCTAATGCTTTATTATAAGGATATATTAAAAAAACAAGCTGCAGCCTTTATTAAAAAGGGCTAAAGGCGCTTTAAAAGGCCAGCCGCCTCTCTTATCTTTATTAATTTAATAATTAGTTTTTATTCCGCTTACTTAGCGCCTTTATTTGTTTTATAAATATAAATAAGCAAAAGCTTTAGTTTAATCTTTTTCTGCTTTATTTATACTTAGTATTTTATTATTCTGCGCTATAAAATTATTAAAAGATTATTATCCTGCTTAATTAAGCATATTAAAAATCTATATTTTTGCTATACTTAGCTTTTAAAGTCTATTAGCGTTTAAGAAACTGCTTTTCCCTGCTTTATATTGCAGAGAAAGACAAAGAATTTGCTATTAAATTTATTTTTAATAAAAAAAACCCAGCTTGCTTTTATTAAGCTTCCAGCAGAAAAATCAAATAAATTCTATAAAATGCGCTTAAATAAGCGCTTAGAGATATGCTTTAACGCTCTTTTAAAAACTATAACGTAGTTATACATTAAGCGACATAGGACATCGAGCGACACACTTTTCTACTTTACGCAACCCACCCACTTTAGCGCATTATCTTTCCATAATCACCCATAAAATTTGCCCTAAAAAAAAGCCATATTATCCTTGCTATTAAAGCAGTTAGGTTATTAAAAAGAATTAGCTAAAAACGCGCTATAGCGCTATACAACATCCCTTATACCACTCTTAGCCACTATATAAGAGGCAAAGCATTACGCTTAATAATACGCCTAAATAAAACTATACTAACTAAGCTAAAAAAGAAAGCAATTGTTAAATATATTTTAAATTAAAATACACAAAGGCTTTCGCCCCAAATCGCTAATATAAGAAATATAGCTAACTATCTCCTTAAAGCGCATAGCAAAGGGCACATTAAAACACATTAGCCACATTACTTTACTACACAACACCCTAAGCTTAAAATATATATTAATCGCGCCTACAACTACCAAAAAGCTCGCTGCAAAGATCTAAAAGTCTTAAGCAACTAATTTCACCTATATATAAATATAAAGGCCAAGTACAAAATACAAAATTACAATACCTATAACTTTAACAAAATTAGCTTTATAATAAGCATAATTTAATTGTCTAACATAATTATACACTAAGCAACATAGGATACCAAGCAACACACTTTTCACCACACCTACCCCTTAAATTAACCAAAACTCTATATAAACGCTGTAAATCAATTAAAACTACTCAAAATCATTATTATCATTTACTTTCTCAGCTTTTAAATATATTCGCACATTATAGCCAACCTTGCAATAAATCCCACAGTGCCTGCTATCCACCCACCTACATTTTAACAAACTACCATTTTCACCCTCTTTCTCCAATTACTTATCTACTATACTCTTTTTTGCTAAAAATCTCCTTATATTTTATCTAATAAAGCCCCCTTTATTTTATAATTAAATTCTTTTAACTCTGCAGCGCTTACTAAGCGCCTTATTTACCTTATAAAAAGTCTAATTTTTTAATTATATAAGGGTAACTTAGTAAGCAATTGCTTATATAGCCTTAGAAAGCTAATTAATAGCTTTTAAAATTAATATTAAAAAGCTATTTTAATAAGCAAAAATT
Organism: Dendrostoma leiphaemia; assembly: GCA_026120015.1. NCBI lineage: Eukaryota > Fungi > Ascomycota > Sordariomycetes > Diaporthales > Erythrogloeaceae > Dendrostoma > Dendrostoma leiphaemia. Next base: position 8,652 of record JALRMF010000832.1, read on the forward strand.
TAACTTTTAATAAAATTAGTTTATAATTTAGCCTTAGTAAAATTATATAGCATTTAAAAGACTTATTAGTTTAATAGCTACAAAAGAGTTTATAGCGGTAATAGTATTAATAATATTATATTAAGGCGAGAAAATATAGCATTTAGGTTAAAAGGGATAAGTTTAGCCCTTTTAAAACTTTTTAAAATATTGTCTTTAGTTATTATATTAAGGTAAGCGTATTTAAACGCTAAGAACAACTTATCTTTAGTAATATAATAAATATGCGCCTTAATAAACATATTAATTTAATTGCTATATTTTAACTTTAAAGTATTAAAATAGCTTATATCTAAAGGCTATATTAAATAAGATAAATATAAAAGTAAATAAAGTAAAATAATTTTATTTTCCTTGCAATATATCTCAAACTCTGCGTTAACATAGCTCTTATAGCCATTTAGGACAAAAAGCTAATATACACCTATTATATATAGCTTAAAAAACTAATTAAAATGCTATAGCCATTTAATGCTTATTTTATTATTAGTTTATATATTAGGAGTTATTTTAATAATTTAATTATTTAGAAATTTAGCTTAAGTATACTAGTTAGTAAAATAGTTTCTGCCTTAAACTACTAAAAATAACAGCATTGCATACTTATCACTACTTATATAAACTATCGCTATTGCCTATTTCTAATTACTAAGCTGCACTAATTTTAGCTTTTTAACACATTTAGCATATATAACTATTATAAACAACTAAATTATACTTATTATAAAGCTAATTTTATTAAAGTTATAGATATTACAATCTTATACTTTATACTTAGCTTTTATATTTGCATATAAGCAAAACTAATTGCTTAAAACCTTTAGATCTTTGCAGCAAGCTCTCTAGTAGTTATAGGCGCAATTAATATATATTTTAAGCTTAGGGTATTGTATAATGAAACAATGTAGCTAATGCATTCCAACGCGCCCCTTACTATGCGCTTTAAAGAAATAGTTAGCTATATCTTCTATATTAGCAATCTAGGGCAAAAACCCTTATGTATCTCAATCTAAAATATATTTAACAATTACTTTCTTCTTTAGCTTAGTTAATATAATGCTATTTAAATATATTATTAAGCGCAATGCTTTGCCTCTTATATAATAGCTAAGGATAGCATAAGAGATGTTATATAACGCTACAGCGCGTCTTTAGCTAATTTTTTTTAATAACCTAACCACTTTAATAGCAAAGATAATATAGCTTTCTTTTAAAGTAAATTTTATAAGTAATTATAAAAAGATAATGCGCTAAAGTAGGTAAGTTGCGTAAAGTAGAAAAGTATATTGCTTAGTGTCTTATATTGCTTAATATATAACTATATTATACTTTTATAAGCACTTATTTATACGTAACCTTTATTAGCTTAGCCTTATTTTTAAACTTTATTAAGGCAAAGTTTACATTAGCATTGTATATAATAATATTTAGCAGGCTTTAGTAAATATTAATTTAAAGTTAGCGTAGGGCTTTTTATATAATTTTAGCTAATATAAATAAAAGAAAATGTGCGCTTTAAAAGGCTATAAAGGCATTAATAATATAAAAAATAGAGTAGCCGTTTAGATATATTATATTAACTAAGATTTTATAGTTAAAATTATAATTATTATATAATGTAAATTTAAATTATTATAGCGCTAAGCTATTTATTTAATAATAGTAATAAAA
>JALRMF010000833.1:0-10354 GCA_026120015.1 Dendrostoma leiphaemia
AGGTTACTTTAAATTATAAATTAATTATTTATATATATAATTTTATTTACAAAGATAAATATAAATCTAATTTAAAAGCTTAAATCTTTATTATTTGCAAATAAGCTATCTGCAAATATAAAGAGTTTAATAGTTAAAAGGTTAAGGGGCATATATTATAAGCTTCGTTAAAGGTTGCCTGCTTATTAAGCAAAGCGTTTATTTAATATAGCATACTTAACTTTGCTAAAGTCTAGGGTTTAAGCAGCAGTAAAAAGATTAAATGCCGCCTTTAGCTAATAAATTAAGGCAATATAAGCACTTTAGGCTTTTTATTCTAAATAGCATTAAGCATAGTCTAAAGATTTAATATTAATAATAATAATCTTTATACTTTAACCCTTTTATTACAAAAAAAAGTTATTATTATTAAGTAATAACTTAGCGCTATTAAACTTAAAAGATATCTTTATTATTAATAATGTTTTAGGCTTTGCCTAAAACTTAGCCTTCTTTAGCTTCTTATCTTTAGCAGCTATAAAAAAGGTCATTACCAAAATCAAAGTATTATTTATTTACATGCCTATTAAACTAAATAATAATAGTAGCTCTTTTATAATTAAAAGATATAGGTTATAAGTTAATGTTTTTATGTCTAGCTTCTCTTAGTGGTAGCCTTGGTACGTTGCAAACTAGTGTATTTTTACCTTAGCAATGCTATATAGTAGTCTAATTACCCAAATAATTATTTTAATAGGGTACTTATATTTTAGTTTATTTAACACAATAGCTAAAATAATATAAAATAGTTTTATTTGTAACTATAGGTAAGCTTGCATAATATTATAAAGTAAAAGTATTATTTTTTAGCTTAAAAATAAAGGTGTTAGGGTAAAAAGCAATCGCTAGCTTATATGCTAAATTATAGGCGATTGTATAAAAATAGCTTTTTTAGCTATATTGTTGTAGCTTTAAATAATAAGGCAAGACTTTTTGTAAAGCTTAGAGGTTTTGCTTTTAATTTTCTAAATAATACAAAACTTAAATATATAATAGCTATTATGCTTAGCCTTATTATATTACTTAAAGCTAAAGATGCTTTAGCTAATAAAGTCTTTTACTTTATATATGTTAAACTTTTTAAACAAGGCTTTTAGCGCTATAATAATGCTATTATTCTATAGCTTAATAGCTAGTTTATAATTACTTTTCTCTTTCTTTATAATATAAGCAATAATAGTAACATAAGCAGCAATCTTCTTTTTTAGTTTATTTTTAAAGCCTAGTAGCTATTTTTGCTTATATAGCTAAAGCGGCACAAGCGCCATCTTCTTATTAGCAGCAGCCTTAGCATTATTGTTAATAGCTTTGTTATCTTTGTTCTAAAAAGAAGAAGAAAGGTTAAAGTTTATATAGTTTTAATAGTATAATTAAAGAAAAATAAATTAAAAGATAATAAATTTATTAACTATATTTAAAATAACGTTGTAACTATTAATGGCTGCAATTTTATAAAGGCTTTGCTACCTTTTTTTTCTTACTATATATGTACTTTACTTTATAAGAGAAGAGATAATATTGCATTTATTGTAGGACTGTTTTTAGTATTAAGGGCATTATTTACTTAATGCTTAGCTAATGCTTTGTAAAAAGCTTTTATAACCTTTTAAATAACTTTTGCCTGCTTGAGAGTTAAAGGCAATAAAGAGGAGTTTATTATAATTTAAGGGTAGGCGCTAAAAACTAAAAGTATAGGCACTAAGTTGTTAGGTTTTGCTATATTGTTAATAGCCTTAACAGCTATTTGCAAAATGGCATTATTAAATATAGTATCAGCTAGTTTAATATATAAAATTTTAAATGCTTAGCAAAAAAAGCTATAATATTTCTTTAGTTTACCTATTAACTAGTATGCCTTTATAGGCACTTGTTTGCATATAACCCTTATTAGCCTAGCTTTATTTTTAAACTTTATTAAAGTAAAGTTTATATTAGCGTTATATATAATAATGTTTAGTGGGCTTTAGTAGATATTAATCTAAAGTTAGCGTAGGGCTTTTTATGTAACTTTGGCTAATACAAACGAAAGGAAACATGTGCTTTGGAAGGCTGTAGAGGCATTAATAATATAAAAAACAAGGTGGCTGTTTAAATACATTACGTTAACTAGGATCTTATAGTTAAAATTGTAGTTATTATATAATGTAAACTTAAATTGTTATAGCGCTAAGCTGTTTATTTAGCAGTGGTGGCAAAACTTTTTAATTAATTACAATGCCTTTTTATTAATATTGTTATACTTTGCCTTTGTTAGCATTTAGTGTAGCTAACTCGTTGCTAGGTGGCTAAAACAATGATAAAGCCGTTGTAACTCAGCTTCTAAGAGAAAAGCTCTTATTTGCTTTGTTTTGCTTAAAAAAAACTATAGGTAGCTCTACTTATAAACTATTGAAAAAGCTTTATTGCCTTTAATTAACTTGTTTATAATATTATTAAAATATACTCTTAAATAGTCTATATTAGCAAAGCAGAAAAGAAAAAGTATAAAGGTTTTAAGAATGTAAAAAGTAATTTTTCTAATAGGTATATAGAGAGAGATAGTGCTAATTAATGTTACTATTAATCTTTTATCAAATTTGATAGAGGCTTGGCTAGCGGCCGCTTTATTAATTTAAAGGGATAAATTTTTATATTAGAGGGCTATATACTGCTTTTTGCTAATAGTTAATACTTTTGCAGTATTTATATTAAAAAAAATGCCTTAAAAACAAAGTTTAGAATAGCGGTCTTTAATAAAGAATTGCGTAGCTAAAGTATTTGCTTTAGAGAAGCTAAAGGCATTGTTACTTATTATATAGTATAGAAACGCTTAGTTTATAAGGTATTAGGTAATGGCGGCGCTGTTTTTGTTATGTTTACTAAAGTTTTTATAATTATTATTACTTTATAGCTATTGCTGGTTAAAGTTGTATTTTTTATAGTTTGCTAGAAAAGCTGCAAACTTATTTGCTAATATGCTTATAAACTTACACTAGGCAATGTATTAATCTCTTGCCTAGCAGCGTTTATTATCTAAGTGTTTAGTTAATTAGCAACCTTCCTTGCTATAAATGTAATACTTTTTCTTTTAGTTGCTATAATAATTACCTTAACTATAATTGTTGTAGTTGCGGTTGCTAAAGTTATAGCTGTTGCTATAGCTGCTGCTGCAGTAGCTATTATGCAAATAAAAGCCTCCTTTATTATAAAAAAAGCCTTAGCTATAGTTATTATTATAATAGTAGTTTAAATAATATTGGTTATAAGGCTTTTTGTTTAGTTTGTTGGTAATTATTTAGTAGAGAAAAAGATAATTAAGGTAGGTCTTAACTAATAAACGCAGGTTTAAAAATAATTTCTTATACTTTTCTACTAGCTTAAAAAGAGTATGTTTAAGTTTATATACCCTGCGGCATGCCTAGATTATTATAGTTCTTAGGGCTCTTTTACCCTTAAAATTAGAGCTAAAGACGCATTAGCATAGCTATAGCTTATTAAGCAGGGCTTAGAGCACTTTGTAAGGGCTTTTCTTAGGTAGCTATAGCCTTATTTTAGTAAATATTATAAAAGTTCAGTTAGTATAGTAGTAATAATAGTTTACTTTTATATTAAAGTGCTTTTTAATCTTTTAATATACTATTGCAAAGTTATTTTACTATTTAATATAGTAAATATAATAAGTCTTAGCCTAACTTATAAGGGTATAAAGAAACATAGTGTAAAACTGCTTAGCGGCAATGTTTATATGCTAGTAAATGTTAAAGAAAATCTATACTTTGTTATTTAACAAATTATATAATTTACTTATATATGCTTTTTTATAATCTTACATCTTTATAAAAAAAAAGATAAATTAGGGTTAATTAGGTTATTTTTAGTGGGATAAGAGGGGAAAGTCTTATATAGGTTATATTTTAAAAAAGGAGTTTAAAATAAGGGTACATTTGTTGCTAGGTATAATTAATCTTGTTATATATATATATAAATAAGTTTCTTAAGCAGGTTAAAAGATTTGCGTTAATATATTAGTTTATTATATTTTTTAATATTCTTTCTCTCTTATATAAGTAATAATATAATTGTTTAATTAGGATAAAAAGGCTATTTTAGTTAAAGAAAATAGTTGTAAGTTTAAAGAGTAGGTTAATCTAATTAAGGAGAAAGAGGGGAAAGTTAGTTTAGTGGGAAAGAAGGTTATTGTTATAATCTCATTGCCTTTTTAATAAACTTTATTAAAGGAGCTTTTGCTGCCTTAAATAATTGCAATAGCAAGCAGGTGTTAGGCTTAAAGGTAGTTGCCTTAAGCTTCTTTTTATTTTAAAAAGATAGTTTTTTTATTGCAAAAAGAGCTGTAAACTATTATTTTATTTTATTTTTTTTTTTTAATATAAACTTTTTATTTATAAAAAAGTCTCTTTAACTTGTAATAAAAACTTATATTAACTATATTAAATATTTCTTTAGTTTATTTATTAATTTTTTTAAAAGGTATAAAAGAGGTTATTATTATAAAGCTTTTTAATAGTATAGTTGTGTATTGCTTTTGTAATTAAAGTTGTTAAATATATGTTAGTTAAATCTATTATAAAAGAGGCAAACTAAAGGGTTTAGTTAATAATAAACTAATTAGTCTTATTAACTTAGCTTTTTTTTATAAGGTCTTTGTGTGTAAAGTTGCTAGAGATAGAGATTTACCCTTAGGCAGACCTTTTATTATTTGTTATTGTTAATAATTATATAAAAAGGTAAAAGAGATTATTATTAGTTGGTTAAAAAAAGGTTTAGTGTATTAATAAATTATTATTAAAGGGTATAAAATAAAACTATGCAAAAGGGAGTAATGCTAAGGAAACTTAGCTTATATATTTTATTTGCTTTTAAAGGGGTTTTTATATAAATAAATAAATAGTGCAGTAGTTGTTAGGGTAATAAAGTGTAATTTTTTAAGTTTTAGCAAATATATTTTAACTATGTAATAAGGAAAGATTGTAAGATTTATTTAAAAGGATTGTTATTATTGTAAAAAGGATTAGTTTTTAAAGCGTAATAAAGGTAATAATATATATATTGCTAAATATAATTATTAAAAGGGTTATAAAGCTATTTATAATATTATTCTGCGTTAAAGATGCTTAGTAAGTATAATATATAAATAAAAGCTAGTTATAAAAATTAGCATAATATCTTTTTTTGCGAGATCTTTATAACGTAATGCTGTTAGCAAACTGCTTTAAAAGTAAACTATCTCTTTTACTTTGCTGTTTATAGTTAATTAATTTAATTATTAATTAATATTAATAAGGTTTTATTTAGTTAAATAGTATATTATTAGGTTATGTAATATATTTGTTTATTAGTGGTAGTTAGAAGGGAGGGAGGCTATTTATATTGGGCAACAAGGCTATAGAAGGTGGCTTATGTCCCTCTTTATTCTGCATTAGCCGTAGCCGGCTAGTGCCGGTCTGCGGCGGACCGGTCCTCCAATTAGACAAACGTAGGCTTAGTCCTTCCTTTTAGCTATAAACCTATATTAATGCTTTTAAATAATTATAATTTAATAATAAGCTAAAATTAAACTTTTAATTTCTAAGCTAAAGGCTTAATGTATAATATAATACTAATTTTAAACTTAATATAATTTATTATTTATTTATATATTAAAATTAAAAAGCTATTTTAAAATATATAATTACTTTGATTTTAATTTTAAATAGTAAAAAGTCGTTAGAAAAAAGAACTTAAAACTAGTTGATTAGCAACAATAGATTTTGCCACTAAACTATTTGCGCCGCCTGTTTCTTATTTATAAATTATTTGCTTCTTTCCTACATCCACTCGTCACATTTCCTGTTTCCATTCCCGTTACGAAGTACCAAAGGCCACAGACTTTGCACCCGCGTTGCTGAGGCCAAAGTACCTTCCTGACAAACCAGGATCGTCTATGTATCTTTTTCAATTCAGGATAGTCCTGAAGTATCCTTTGTAACATGCTATGGCTGGAATAACCTTGGAAGCTGCTTGAACTTTGTCGGTGGGCGCAGCGCTCAACATGGTGATGCACTGCTTCAAGAAAGGGAACATGCACCAACTTGGTGGTTTTGAGGCAGCTTTAGAATTGGTGGATACTTGAACATTGAGTTACCGGACTGCGGCCACCTTTCGCAACTTTTGAATCATGGGACCATTTGAGTCTACTCAGGCTTGGCTCGTACAGAATGCTGATCAAAATCTTAGTAACGCGTTGGTACCTAGCGATCTCAGCTGCGCGGTTTCATTTTGATTGTCATGTCTCCGCAATCTTTGTGTCTGAGTACCGGTATGTAGAGATTTGCGCAGAAATTTCTTCTAGCTCCAACTGTCGCTCCAGCCGATCGCAAATCGATACCACATGGCTAGTCATGGACAAGACAGAACAGGAACCAGAACACCGTCAATCCGAACAGCCAAAGATGAGATGGCATTCGTACGTCAACCGCGGGTGACGTGGCATCGCATGTCGCGTTACGGGTGCAACTCAAGAGCTCACTGGAATCTAAGCCCAGCATGATCGTCAGCGTCCATGCAACAAAACAAAATCTCCCGAGCTCCGAGCGCATATGCGAACAATATGCATCAATTATCATGTATGTGTCTACCTATAGTACTCCGGGGGATGCTCTTCCACTGCTCGTATCCACAGGGCTTATTGTCTGATGCAGGGGAGTCGCACTAAGATGTCTGCTTACTTCTGTTGGGAAACGCGGTAAGAAGGCCCTCGTGAATTGTCACATCACTGTATGCGACATCACCCTCGCCATCGACGTAGAAGCTGATGCTGGTTGCGTTAGAGTACCAGGGCCTATCAGTTGTGTCAGCTTGTGGAATCTCCTTGGTGATTTATCATCAGGTAACAAAAGATAAACACCGGCACCTACCTGATCCATGATGACAAGGCAAAGCGGTCATTGGCGTGGACTTCCACAAGCGAGTTGTCCACTGTTATCGTCAGCTGCAGCGTTTCAACCGCCTCGGAGCCATCTCGCTGAATGTCAAATAGTCGCAACAGGCCACTCTCGAATCGCAAGTCGAAACCAGTTCCAGTGGTTGCAGCTGCCGCACTTGAGTCCGATCGATCAATGTAGAGGGTTTCGTTAGAAAGCTGATACCACAGAATCGTCTTCTCGTAGTCATTGGCCAAAATCTCGAATCCTGCTCTGAAGTCCGTGTTCCTGGCGGAGCTGGGGAAGGTCAAATTTGCCGTGAGGATGAAGTATCGAGATGAGGGTGACTTCGCGAAGGCCGTCAAGCCTGGGGCGCTAATGGTCCGACCTGGTTCAGTGATCGCTGTGGTGTTGTTTGGATCTTGCAAGGCCGACAGAGTCTCCCGGGCAATCACCTGCTTGAGATTCTTGAGCCTGACCGTGCCGGCAGAACTGTTCTCGCTCTCAATGACCCAGGCACCTGGTACCTCACGGGCCAGATCATTGTCCACGACGTCGTCAACGTGGCCGACCATTAGCTCGCGCGGGTAAGTGAGAGCGCCTGTCCAGTTCTGCGCGGTAGGGGGGAGGAAGCCGTCGGTGCCGAAAAAGTCTCCGCTCATCCACACGAACATGATCCAGCGGTCTTGACTCATACCGCTGCTGACCGATGCCTGGGATCCGGCCGACAGGTTCTGCCCAGCCGCAGCGTACGCAGCGCGGCCCCAGTCCAGGCGGGACGACATTGTCGGCTCGAACTTGGGCTTGCCAGTGCTGTCGTCAAGCGTGATATTTCCACTGGCCCAGTTCATGTCGCGATGGTATTCGCCGCCCCACGAAGCTTTGTCCCTCACGACGCCATCCCACGCATCGGACCACTCTGACCCAAAGGTGGCGAACATCTCACCATCCGTGTTGTCAACACCTAGGTCGTTCAAATTGCATAGGTTGCTGACCTCCTGGTTGAAGCCCCAGACAGCGGACCACTTGTTGTCCGAGAACGTCGAGTTGGCGACTTCTTTCCACCACAACCCCAGGTATTCCCAGTTCTCGAAGTCGTCAGCCGCCTTCTGTCTATATAGAAATTGGCCTGGGCCGGCATCTGCCTCCCAACCGGGCTCGGAAATGTTGGACCCTTTGACGCCGCCGGCAACGATGGCGTACCAGGTGCTGTCACCTCCGAGGAGGGAGTCTAGCTGGTAGCTGCGGAACCAGTAGGGGTCACGAAATGCCGTGGGCTCTGTCTCGGTGGCGGGCTGCACAATAATAGGGTCTCTGTCAAGTTTTTCGAATGTCTTGCCTCCGTCCCGACTGACAGCCAGTGATTGAGTCTCACTGTGCTCGATATATTTTCCTGCATTATGTCTGGTCAGCCCCAGCACCGTTGAGCAGGATTTGGAGGGCACAAGAGAATCATTGTCCAGTGAGGCTTTACTGTACTTGATTTGGTCGGTTCTACGTGGCAAGAGGGTGGCAGAGACATACTAGACCATGTCAAGGGCAATTGCCGCACTCCGGAGTACATCAATGTCGGGTACCCGTCGATGCCACTAGGGATGACGGATCCATCAAAGACAGCGAGAGGATCGTTGGCGCCGCCGGGCGAAATGAAGTGTGCAGCTCCCTCGTTGACATCGGTGAATGTGACAAGATCGTCCGTCTTGCAAGCAGTTGCGCCCTGGGGATTTACATTCCAGAGATACCCGACGTGAAAGGAACCAGTGCTTGCGTCAGTGTAGTGCATGCATGGGTCCTGCATCCGTCCATACAGGGGCGTGACGTGAGATGTAGGGCGCCATGTCCAATACAGCTCCGTGCCTTCAACCTCTGTCAGGTTCGGTGGTGCCTGTTCATAGTCAATAGCAGCCAGAGTACCATGGGCTGCCAGGGAGGCTAGGCCGAGGGCTTCCAGAGGCGACCATCTGAACATAATCAATGGATGCTGAAATAAGTGACCGGTGATTAGGGTGGGCAGTAGTAAGCCCCAAGAACGGAAGCCTCAGAACGTGGAGAGACCAGGAACCAAAGTTGCAGTGCATATAGCTCTTTAAACGAAGCGGTCAGTCGGAAACGCGTCAGGGCTTGTTTTTATGTTCGGTAGGAGCCGCCTCGACTCATACCTTGCCCCGAAATATGAATTGATACACGGGATATTTCTAAATTGGCTTACAGGGTAAGTGGGTCCACGGCACTCCGTGAGAAAGTTCCACTGCCGCCCGCCCCGGATTACATACCTAGGTAACAAGACCATAATCAGAGGGTTTGTAAATACATATGCTCGGATGCTCAAGCATTGGTTTTGAGAATTTGAAATGTTTGATTACCTACACATTTTACACGTGTTTTCTATATTCGAGTACAGAAAATTGATTAACTAGGTAGATTCCAATAGCACGTGCTTAGCGGGTTTCTCAGCGCCCAGGTGGCCGGACGTTGGATGACCCTCCATATGACTCGACCAACTTGCTATACTGAAGTCAGACCCATGTTCAAATAATGTCCCTGTTCTAGCCCATAGTACACCATAATACTTGGGTAATACTCCTTTGTTTGGAGGGGTGTAATGGCACCAGCGACTTGGGGCTCTCATCCAGATCACATTGGGTGCGGGTGTGAAAAGGAAGCAGGAACTCTACCCAAGGGCGGCATTAACCAAGGCTCACTTTGCAGCCCTTGGCACAGCACCAACGAGCCGATTTCCAAGACCTGGGCACACTTGGGACAAGACTCACAGCAAGCACGCCTGCAGTGGAGACTTATCTAGTGGAGGTTGTCCATGGTCCGGCACACGAATGACTGACTCGCCTCATCACCCAATAGACCTAGGCGCTTGTCTTCTTTCATTTTGTTATTGTGCTCCAGGGCTAAGTCGCCACCACCTATCCAGGCCTAGCTGTTACGGAGGCATATTCCAGTGATGAGCACAATAGTAAGGGACATGTTGTAACCCACGGCTACAGGCCATTTTGACAGCGTCGAAACACTACTGTGCCATTTGACCGCCATGGAGTTTCTGAGTTCAATGGGCAAGGGGGTGCATGGTAAGCGGATAGATAAGCGGAAACGCCGTTCCTTAGATTGGTCTAAGGTCTGCTGTACGTCCTCCGCATTTTCGCCGCCAATTCCCGTCCGCAGGGACCTTAGTTGCCTCTGCAAACGCTTTGCAAACCCACAGCTAATCCATGCCCCCGTGATTGTACTATTTCCTAAAGATAGAAAAACGGCAAAAAAGAAGAATTTAAGTCGTTGTCTTTAGTCACAGACCACTCCCTGTATAAACCACTCGCGACTTTACTAGTAATATATAAAATGTAAAAAAAAAAAAAATTCTTTATTATAAAGCTATTTAAACACAATAACTTATAAATATAATATAT
>JALRMF010000834.1:0-10339 GCA_026120015.1 Dendrostoma leiphaemia
TACGCCAAAGGGATTAGGCGTACACGCGTACGGTCCCTTCCAATTGCCGTCGGGCCGTATCGGCCCGGCTAGCCATTTGGCCAGCTGGTTCCTTCTAGTGGCCGTATGCCTCCGGTCCAAGGCAGACCAGGCTATTGCTATAGCTATCAACCTACACTGGCAGTCTTTTATATCGGCTTGTAAACCCCCGTTGTACGCTTTGAAAAATTAGTCCAAAACTTAAGCCATAGGCAACCAATTGCCTAAATAAAAAAGAAATAAGTGATAGTTATATTGTACAAAGGAAATATACTTATTGCCTAGTTTATAGGCCTTTAAACAAAACCCTCCACTCATATTGTCAACTTGTTGTTATTGACTAAGCGTTTTAGCGCTTTATTTAGTATAGCCTTTATTATAGCGTTGGCGGGGTTGTTGTTGCTATTAACCCATTATACTTTTGTGATCTTGCACTGTTTGTATAACTAACGTAAAGCTATTATATCAATCATCAGCCTCTTTTCTCTAGTTATACTTAATTTAACTAAGCACTTATACAAAGAATATAAGTCTATATAGACGACCAGGGGTATTGTGGGAAGGCTGAGTCTATTGGTTATTAGGCGGAGCGTCGTTTCTATTGAGAGACCGATATTAAAAGCGTTAATGGTCTCGTAAATCTCTAATGCTAAAGAGCTCCGAGTGACCCTTTTGCACTTGGTGGAACTCTAGTGCATGAGGTTTCCTGTTAACGTAAATTAACCGTTGGTATTGGTCTTATTTCCAATCGCCAAAATAAACCTAATCTAAGAGCTTAAATCTTTGTTGCTAGCTAGGGAGCCGTCGGCAAATGCAAAGAGCTTAGCCGTCGCCAGATTAAAAGGGACATATTGTAGCCTTTTTAATAGGTTACTAAATTACTACTATAGGCAACCGTTAAGCTTTATATAGTTACCTTTATTAAGGTCTTAAATCTGGGTGGCAATAGATAGGTTAAAAAAGGCCTTCAATTGGCAAATCAAGGCAATATAAGCACTATGAGCGCATTGCTTTATATATCGTTAGGCTTGGTCAGCTGACTTAAAATTAATGGGAATGATCTTAGTGCCTTAACCCTTTTGCTTTAAGTCTAGCTTAGTTTTATCTATTGTTAATATAGCGCTGTTAAAATCTAAAGCAGTATTAAAGGAAAGGAAAGTCTTAGCCTTAGCTTTAAACTAAGCCTCTTGCAACTTTTAATCTTTTAATGTTAAAAAAGCTAACGTAGCCAAGATAAGAGTATTATTAGTTTGCATACTAACGAGGCTGAAAGTCTCTAAAGGTTTGTTAATAATTAGAAAGCATGGATTGTAGGTTGAGGTTAACATATTAAGCTTTTCCTAATAGTGGCTCTAGTACATAGCAAACCAGTAGACGCCTGCTTTGGCAATGCTATAAAGTGGCTTAATCACCCTAATAATAGTATTTCAAGGGTATTTAGTCTATAGAGCAGCTGGAACAGCAGCTAGTATAATACGTGTAAGTTTGGTCTATAACTATAAGTATGCCTAGGTAATATTGCGTAATAATAGCATTATGCTGCCTTGCAATAGTAACGGCGCAAGGGCTAAGATTAACTGCTGGCTAGCACATTAAATTATAAGGGATTACGTCAAAATAAACGCTTTCTCCTCGTTATTATAGCCTTATATAACCAGGCATAACTTCTTATAAAGCTTGGTAGTTTTGCCTTTAACTTTCTATATTATCTAGGCCTTAAAGATGCAGTGGCCATCATACTTAGCCTTGCTATAGCGTTTAAAGCTAAAAACGCTATAGCTAACAAGGTTATCTATCTCTTAGGCATTAAACGCTTTGAATAGCTCTCCTAGGGTCGTTATAATGCCATCATTCCTCAACTTGACGGCAAGGTCGTAGTCGTCCTCTTCCTTTCTTGTTAGAAAGGCGCTAGCCAGCTTGTTCTTTAAGCTAGAAAATCGTCCCCTTTGCTTGGGCCTTGTAGCAACTATAATTATATCGCCAACGGCACTAACAGCATTAGCAGCGTCGTTAAAAGGCTGGTGGTCTTTATCGTTGGTCGCTGGGGGAAGAATTGGAACGAAGGTATTAGAGTTGCAATAATAGGGTTGAAGGATAGTTAATTTAAAGGTAGCGGGCTTATTAGGCATTTTAAAGGTAATATTGTAACCATTGACAGCCGCAATCTTATAAAGTCCCTGCCAGCCGTCCTTTTCTCACTAAACCTATACCTTACTTTAAAGTAAAAGCTTAAGCACGTTTACAGTAGACAGTCTATTCTAGGTATTAAGGGCGCCCTTTACTTAGCGCTTAGCTGCTGCCTTGCATAATACCTTCATAGCTTTCTATACTGCTTTGGCTTTTTTAACAGTTAATAGCAATAAGGCTAAATCAGTTATTATACAAGGGTATACGCTGAAAACGAAGAGGGTAGAAACGAGCTCGTAGGGTTTGACGGTATTGTTGATAGCCTTGAGGGCCATCTGCAAAATTGCTTCGTTAAACGTTGTACTGTAAAGCTCGTCGTACAAAATGTCAAAGGCTCATTGGAGTAAAGCGTAGTACTATTTCAGCTTGCTAATGGACCAGTAGGCTTCAACAGAGACCTATTTATACGTAATTCTCATTAGCCTAGCTTTTAATCTAAACTCTATAGAGGCAAAATTAGTGCCAGTGTTATATATAATCACATTGAGAGGTTTTTAATAAGTATTAATCTATAGTAAGCGTAGGGCTTCCCAAGTGTCTTTAGCTAATAGAAATAAAAAGAAACGGCCGCCGTGGAAAGCTATTAAGGAGTCCAGAACGTAAAGAATGGGGCAACTTTTAAGATATATAACGTCTGCAAGAATCTTATAATTAAATTTATAGTTGTTTTTCAAGGTAAACTTAAAGCGCTAGGGGGCGTTGCTGTATAATTAGTAATAGTAATAAAACTTCTTAATTAACTATAATATATTCTCATCAACGTCATTATAACCAGCCTTCTTAAGCAGCTGGTAAAGTTGGTATGTCGCTGGGTAGCCAAAGCAACAATAAAGGCATCGTAGCTCTATTTCTATAAGAAAGACGCCTGCTTATTCCTCCTTACTTAAAAAAAACCACAGGTGGCCCCATTTGCATATAACAAAGACAGTTTTATTGTTATAAATAAGTTAATCTGTTAGATTATTAAATTAAACGCATAGGCGGTCCATATTTACAAAGCAAAGTAAAAAAAGCGTTGAAACATCTAGCACGTAAAAGTTAACGCGCTCAATTAGAGTGTTAACGGCAATAGTTCCAATCGAGTTTATTACTGATCCTTTGCCAAATTTAATTAAAGCTTATCCTGCTATTAACTTATCAAGCTTAATAGAAGAGTCCTCTCATTATAGGGCAAGAAATTGCTCTTTTCTAGCTATAAATACCCTTGCAGCACTTATATTAGATAGTATGCCTTGGAATTATAACTGGGTATAACAGTTTTTAATAAGGAATTGCGTGGCGTCTATATCAAGGCTATTAGCAAAATAAACATTATCGCTAGTAAGGCGGTATAGGAAGCCTTAGTTTGCAAGCTAAGTAGAGGCTTTGGTCTTTTCTTCATAGTCCTCGTTGTTGTTGTTAACCTTGTTTTCCAGCTATATTTAGTTTGCTTTATTACCTTTATAACTTGCTAGATATGTCTCAAAGCTGTTAGGGTTATTGCTGTTAAACTGGCAGTTGGCAATAAACTGGTTACATAATCGGTTGCGTTCCTCTTGGGAGTGTTTTATTAACTAACAATTTTCTTTGCTATATACGTAGCACTTTTTCTTTTAAGGCGTACGCTGCTAAGGAGGGCGGTTATTATAGTAATTGCTACTACAGCCTTAAAAGCCGTTATGCAGACGAAAGCCGCTATAAGGGCTGCCGCAAAAGCCTTTACCTCTGCCATAGTTATTGCTATAGCAGCGGTCCAAATAATACTGGTTATCTGCTTTGTTAGCGGTTAGTTGCTATTATAAACTGCGGGCGAGGTAGGTCTTAATTAAGGAGCGTAGGTTGAAAAATAGCTCTTTATAGATAATAGTGGGCTTAAAAAAAGCATATTCAAGTTTATATACTCTATGGCAAGCTTTGATTACTATAGTCTTAAGTGCTTGTTTGCTTGCGTAATTTGGTTCTAAAGTATATTAGTATAATTATAGCTTGTTAAGCAAGATTTTAAAAACTTTATAAAAGTTTTTTCTATTATTCTGCTGCTTAATCTTATTAAAGGTTGTTGAGGTCTAGTTTGTATAGTAGTGAAAGTAGTTAACTTCTGTATCAAAATGCTGTTTGATCTTAGTATAAGCTTCTACAAATATATTAGAATGGGTAACGTAGCTCTTATAGAACTATTAAGCGCAGTTAGTTAAAATCCTTGGAAAAATGGCGTAAAACTAGCTAGGCTTGATTTAGGCATGCTAGTAAAAACTAAAGAAGGTCTTAAGCTTGTTATCTAATAAGTTGTATAGCTTGTCTATATACTTTTAATCTAGGCTATATATTTTTGTAAAGCTAGTCAAAGTCTAAATGTTAATGTGGTTGTTTAGATACTTGAGTGGAGGAAGGGTCTTGTATGGATTGTACCGCTAGGGATTGTAACGGTATATAAGCGGTTTTGGTACTGGGAACGGGGTGTTGTATAGTATATGTAAACGGTTAGAGGGCGACGATTGCGGTTTTATTGTATAGTCTACTAGAATTAACGCAGAGGGGCTTTGTTTTAGAGGCAACCTTAAGGAGTTTTATTGCAAATATAACTAAAAGAGCACTTTTAAGGGGTTTTGTTGCGGGCGTTGTATAATCTATTGTATGCGTAGTAGAGACGGCGGTTGTAAGGGGTTTTGTTGCGGTTGTAATAGAGGCAATAATAGCGAGGGGCTTTGTTGCAGGCCATTTCCTAGAGCTTCTTTAACTTAGGAGTATGCTAAGGGTTTTTTAACAGTCTGTTATATGCTGTCTGGTTGTTTTTGCCGAGGTTTTTTTTAACAGATTTAAGGCTTTTATTAAGGCGCTTTCTCTTGTTATAAAGGTTAAAGAGGTTTTAGTGGCAAGATGCTTTATTGCTGTTTATAAGCGTATGACCTTGGGTTAAGTTTTTGGTTTTAAAGTTTAACTGGGTTCTACTTAAGGGGTTTTTTATAGGCAGCAAGGGTTATTAAATATCGTTTAATAAGGGCGTTATTTTGCCTAGTGTAGATATTATTTTAACGAAGGATTTGCTTAAGGTTGCAGTGTAGGTTAGAGGAGATAGCGTTAAATATATTGGCGGTTTACTTATTAAAATTCTTACAAAAGTAGTAAAAAAGGTTGTTATTATACCATTTAAGGTAGGTAGCAATTGCCTTAGCAACTGTTGTATATAAATATATTTAATTAGCGCTTAGCTATACCTCTTTATACTAGAGGCGGGCGTTAAGTAAGGGCTATATTGCCTGGGAGATTTTAGTTTCTGCCAAAAGGTCGCTTAATACTAAAATAGGCTGCTAGGCATTGTAAACCTAGTTAGATACCAGGGTTCCTGTCTCCTCAATTAAGGGGTCGTTTAGACTGCTGGGATCAGCCATGCTGGTTTGATTTAGGTCGTTTGATCTAGAGGATAAGGATTTTTAGGATAAATGTAGCGTAGTGATGAGACGTAAGGGGTAAAAAAAAAGGGGGAAATTGGGTTGTTATGCATATATGCATATGCCTAAAAACAAAGTAAAAATAAACAAAAAAGGGGTTGGAACGCAGTATAGGGTGCTCTAGGGTCGCTAACGTATTTGTATATATATGCACTGTTAGTGCCTTTGTTGTGTGGTAAAGATGGGAAAGATTGTAAGATCTTTATAAGGGCAAAAGCACTTAATAAAAAAGTTTGCCAGTCGGTCGCTTGCTATTATAACCTTGTAAGAGGTTTTAATGTTTCTATATAAAATTAATCGTTTTTTTGAGAGTATAGTATAATATTAGATAAGCTGCCAGCGTTTATAGGGAGGTTTTAAAGTCGTTTGTATGTTATTTTATGTTGTAAATGTACTAAAAGAGTTGCTAGTGATAACTCCTTCTAAAGTCCTTTAGCTATTTTTAACAGTTAAAGAGAATAGCCTTTTGCTAGTGATAACTCCTCCTAAAGTCCCTTTGCAAGCTGTTTATTATTTTCTGCTAAAAGCATAAAGTTTATTGTTGTAAGTGGTATACCCCTTTTAGAAAACATTGCAGCAGTTTTCAAGGCAAGATTTGTCTCTTTTACCTTGCTGTTTATAGTTAATTATTCAACCACTAATCAATGTTGGTAAGTTAATCTCTATATATAAAGAGGTCTAAATAAGGGGGTAAAACGAGTGTATTTGCTATAGTTGTTGATGATGTTTGGCAGAAGGAACGGAAGGGAAACTATCGTTGTACGCCAAAGGGATTAGGCGTATACGCGTACGGTCTCTTCCAATTGCCGTTGGGCTGTATTGGCCCGGCTAGCCATTTGGCCAGCTAGTTCCTTCTAGTGGCCGTATGCCTCCGGTCTGAGGCGGACCGGGCTATTGCTATAGCTATCAACCTACAGTATATAAACCTTTAAACGTACACTTTAAAATACCTTTTAATTCTAAGGATATATTTTTTCTAAGAAATGGATTAATATATTAGATAGCCAGCTTATATATCCTTTTGGTTATAATTTTATTGCCCAATAATCTCATATAAATATCAAGGCTCTAACAACTTTTATACAACAAACTTTTATGCAATTAATACCTATGAGCTCTGCTTTTTAACAATCCATACAATAAGTCTTTTATTAGTCTAAAAACCTATTAGGTTTAAAAGGGAAATAAATATATAACCCTTAAATTCAGTGGCAAAACTAATAAAAGCATTAAGAAAACCTATATAATTAGAGAGCTTTGCATAAAAAACATAGATAAATAAAGGAGGCAGCACTTTTAAAAACAGCTTATGCAATGCTTTATTAGGGGGACTGCATAATTCCTGAGAATTAAAACCAAAGACCTTGTTTATATAATAAAAAGAGTAGCATAGTTCTACTAAGATGATAGTTTGTTTATAAGGACTATAGCTTTTTTATATAAATTTCTTTAGTTCCCCTTATAAATTTAGGATATAATCCTTTCGAGTTGCTATCTTTAAGGCGCATATAAAATAATATATATTTATTAAGCTAAGTTTAAGCTTTTATAAAAGTATAGCAAAAAAACCTAAACTATATTAGAAAACCATACAATATTCTATATAATAAAGCAAAAATTTTTATCTCTATATGCAGGCAGCTTAGAATTAACGAGTAGGAATACTATGCTGTGTAGTTGTATATTCTCTTAGATTATGCGCTTTAATTTTATTTTAATTATATTAGCTTTAATAAGATTTAGTATAATATTTATCGCATAATTAATATTTACTTTAATCATTGCGTTAATTATAGCTAATATTAAGCCAACTAGAGCAGCTTGACTTTTATACGATTAAAGAAGGAGAATTTAAATAAAACATTAGCAGATATGCTAGAGATTTTGCTGAATAAGATGTAGCTTGTATAATAAACATTAGAAGCTGGGTATTAGAGTGAAATCTAGCTCTATACAGCAGTGGAGAGAGTATATTGTAGTATATTAGAGCTTAAGACAGCTTTTGTTTAGTAAAAGCCTACGTGCGAGGGGCTATTTTCAGATATGCGTGCAGCTATTAAGTTGGCATCTAAAAGGGAATTATTGATTCTTTTAACAAAGGTTAATTTATATATTTCTTAGTATTTAATAGACTATATATATACTAAAAGTGGCTTTTAAAAGTTACCTAACCTAAAATAAAAGGCGTAACCTAAATTTGCGCCTGCTGCATAAGAGAACTTTTTTGGTTAAAAATCTTTTAATTGTATAAATAAGAAATGTTTTATGTATAAAAAAGAGAAATATTGGTTAATAAACTATACGCTAAAAAAGCGTGTGAGGTTTTGTATAAAGTATTTTATCTTATGTAAAGATGTTGGCATTAAGCTATTATTAAAAGATGATATATTTGCTTATATTTAGGATTATAAAGGCAATAAACTTGACTGCTTAAGTATATATAATTTGGAATCTAAGGAAGATAGGCAGAGGGCCGTGGGCCATTTGCTTTTTATTTTATTTATTTATCGCACGATAAGGCTCAATATATACAATCTATCGTATAAACTATTAGAACTAATATTATTTATTTTAGAAAATTAATACTTGCACGAGTACTAAGGAGAGCTATGAGATATTAAAGCATTTAAGCTATTAATTATTAGCAAAACTTAAGCTCTTACATATATAAAGGAAAACTTATATATAAAGATTATTTAGAAAATATTACCTTATTTATTTAAATTTAAAGGGGGAGACTCTTTTTGTATAATTAGCACTATAATAAAACAAAGCCTATTGAGAAAAGTTATATACTATGTGCTAAATACTAGTACTCTATTTCTATTATCTCTTAAAGATACAGATTGCTTAGGTGCATATTTTAACAATATAATAAATATTATTATATAAAAAGATAATAAAGTTTTTATTTTTATTGTATAAAAGTAGAGACATTTATTTTTTAATTTGTTAAGGATGGAATCGGCTGTATTCTTTTTAGAGCATAAACTTTAACGATTACATTGGCGATTTGGTTACGCTTGTATAGATAGGTTATATTAATTGCTAAAGGATGCTGAGACGCATAATATGGATTATTTAACTTTAAAATAGATTTAAAAGTTTTGCTATTATTACTAGACGTATAAATAGTTATTATAAAGATTTAAATTCTTTCTAAGGGATAGCTATAATTTTAATTATAAAATTTTTATAGATATTATATATCTTGCTGATGGCAATATTCTTTATATTATCAACGCTTTAACTTTGTACTAGGCTAGAGAGTTCTTAGATAAAGAGAATGCATAAAGCGTATAGGATGCTTTGTGTAGATGTTGGATCTTTATATATTTTGAATCTTTAAACGTTATTATGCATAACGCTAAAATAAATTTTATATCTTGAGAGTTTAAAGAATATGTATAAATCATGGAATATATATGTAAAAAGGTATTAATTAAGGCATATTAGGCAGTTGGCAAGGTGGAAAGAGTTTATGTATTATTAAGGAGAGTGTACGATATCCTTAAGAAGGAAATTGGTTATAATACTAATAAGCGTATAATCCTTTAAATAGCTCTTAAAGCTTTAAACGATATAACTGGACTAAGTGGCCTTATATTAACGCTATTTATTTTCAACGCTTATTTATAGATTAATTATAATTTGCTACTATTATTTAACTAAGTTGCTTGTATAAAAACAGTTTTTAGGGTTATAGATAAACTATAGAAAATTTATGCTTAGGTAAAGATTAATTATGTAATTAATACTAAGAATAAACTTTAGCTATATATAGTTTAAGATTTATTGCTTTGTAGCAAAGTGTTGGTGTAGAGAGAAAGGCAAGGGTAGCAAGGCTTATATAAGATTTAGGCGTATAAAGGATAAAATATAGTTTTTGATATAATTAATAAACTAGCAAAGTTTAAATATATATATATAAAACTATATTATTTGCTTTTAAAAGATAATATTAGCAATAGCAATAGTAAGGTTGCTTTTGCTGTATGAGAACCCTTAGTAGTTTGTTGCAAAGGGCAATTATAAAAGAAGACTTATGCGATAGTTTACTTTACCTAGAGGATATATTAAAGGAGATAATTATCTAAGGCTATTTATATAAAGATTTACCTTATATAAAAAGAGAAGGATAATTGTGTATTGGCTATTAAGCTTAGGGAAAATAGTGTTATTATAACTTTAAGCGCTTTATTTAAGAAATCTAATGTTATAAAAGTTAATGATTTAATTGCGCAAGGTATTTTTGAGATAATCCAGCATAACCCTTATATTTATTAAAATAAACGAATCTTTAAAACTTAACTGGTATAAGAGATTAAAGGTAAGATAATATGCTTGTATAAGAAGAGCAGGCTGATTGTTTAAGGATATAAAGATAATGGGAAGGATAGGGTTTTAACTTAAGCACTAATAATTTAGCAGATAAGCCAGCAACTTATTCTTATATTAGGTTTTATGTTAATAAAGAACTTTAGTATATATAGAGAGATGCAGAATATTACTTAGGCATATATATAAAGCTATAATAATTTTACATAAGTTATTTTAGCATTTCTTCTTAAAGAACTCTAAGATAAATATCCTAAGGGCACTATTCTTTGGATCTAAAAGCTTTTATATAGATTAGCAGAGTTTAGTTTATACTAATATAAGATATACTATATATACTATATAAAGAACCTAAATATAAACATTTT
>JALRMF010000835.1:0-10325 GCA_026120015.1 Dendrostoma leiphaemia
ATAATTTATAATAAAAATAAATGCTATATTTTAACTTATAAGCGCAAAGTATAAATTTTCTACATTAGGTTAAAAAAGAAAAGTTAAGTGTTTTTTAAAATAAATGTTTTAATAAAAATAAGCTACTTAAAATATAATAAAATTGTTAAATAAGCTTCCTTGTATACGTATATATCAAGTGTAAACAAATAATATAATAGGGTAAAGACAAAATTATATTCAGCTCTACCTTGTATAAAGGAAAAGAGACAAAGTCTCCTGCTTTGTACAAAGGATTTATATATGCGTTTTAGGCATACATAACACGCGTGCCTAGTTTTAGTCTGCTAAACCACCCTAGTAGTTAACACTAACATCTCTATTAGCCTTTGTACAAAGCTGCAATGCCATTTATTCCAACACTAACATCTTTTCTTTTGCAGCTTATATAATTATATATATAAAAACTATAGAGAAAAAACTATGGTTTTTATAAAGGAAACGCACTGTAGACCTTATATTATTCCAACAGTTAAATACTAAAAAAAGTAATTATACCTATAAGAATTATTAAAAACCTCGCTTTTCAGTAACTACCCATACGTAATATATTATATATAGTTAAGTTTTTTGCCTTCTAAGTAACTCTTTATATAAAAGAAATTATATATAGCCCTTATTGCCTCTTGAGTTATAAACTTTCTCTTAGTAAATTATAGGCACTTGTCTATTAGCGTTTAAAGTAATTTACACTTTTAGCTATATATAAAGTATAAAAGACTTTATTCCTAACTTAGCCTTTGGTTTTTTCTCTTTCTCTTCTTCCTTCACCAATAACCAACTTTTAACTATATATAGTCTTTTATTCTTTTCCCTTTTATATATATTACTACTAACCTTTTAACTTGCGTAAATATCTTGTATGCAAGCAAATAAACGAAAATTTAATTACTATAGCAGCTTTTGCCCTTATCGCAAATATTTTAGCCTAGCTAATCTTTTATATAACCTTTCTAGATATAAACGCTAGCCGTTAAGCTTTTATTATGCACCTGGGCTCTAATGCCTAGTTTTATGCTAATGTTTTTAGCCTTTGCAAAAATGTATATAATATATTATTATTTTCTTTTATTATATATTTGCAAACTAATAAAACATAAAACCAAGAGTTAGCCTTAGCTAACTTGCCTATAGCCAACGTATAAGTTAAGGTAAATATCAATTAAAAATATATATCTCTAACTTTTGCTAAGATTGTACAATAAAACTTATACTTTACTGCATTATAAGTTTATTTTTTATTTTTATCTCTGTATAAAAAATTAACATCGTCTAACATCGTTGCCAGCGTCAACTACTATATAAATGTTAATTATAGTTATACGTGCGGAAACCTAAACTCCTCCGCCAACCCCTTTAGCAACTGTGTATGCATAGCGGGGTACTAGCACAGCGCTTGCGCTAACTACATTTAGCGCTTGCACGCTATTTAATGCTAGATAATGGGTTATATAGTAGAAATATTAAGGGTGTTTAGTGGTTGTTAACAAAAAGAGATTTTTTAGTAGCTTATATAAGATAACATAAGTAAAAGAATAAAAACTTTTACTTTATATAAAATATATTTTATTTAACTATAATTATTATTTCTCCTTATTTTATCAATTAATATATCCTCTAATCTATATAATAAGTTGATTTATTAAAACTAAAATATTAAGGGCAATATTAGGTTTACTCTTTATATACACATCCGCTAAATTATCACTGCTATTAATTTACTAAACCTCTAAAATCTCTCTTTTCTTATATAACTTTTAAAGAGTTATAATGTCAATTATTAATCATTTTTCCTATGTTGTTCTAAGCTTAACTAAGCAGTTATATACAAAGTAAGAGTTTATATAAATTATTAATAGAATTTAAAGAAAGTTTAGCTAATTAGTAATTTTTTTTAAAGTTGTATATAGGGCAATTTTAATATTAAATCTATTTACTATTTTATATAGCTTACTAGCTAGTATGCTTTTAGTAACTCTTTTATATTTAGAGAAATTTTAATATATAATATTCCCTTAAAGAGTTAAATTATGCTCTATATAGTCTACTTTTTTACTAAGCACAATAATAAATCTTAGCTAGAAAAAAAGGTCTTAGTTATTGGCAAATAACCTATTGGTAAAAATAAACAACTTTGCATAAAATATATCAAAAAAAATATATCTTAGATTTCTTTATGCATTGTTTATTTGCCACTAGATTCTTTTATTTAGGAATATAATGTTTTCCTTTTTAAATGTGCAAACTTAAGCTGCAATAAACAAATTATACAAAGCCTTTAGCTATAAAATTAATAAAATATATGCTGCTTATGCGCGCTAAGAAATATATTGCTAGGCTGCGTCTTTTGCACAATGATTAATAAGCTGAAGGTTGTTTGCTTGGCTTTTCTATATAAAGATAACGTCCTTGCTATTTAATTTAATTTAGCTGCCATTAAATTCTAACGAATTATTGTGTAATAAAGTTGCCTTAGGCTTTATGCAGTAGCCCTTTTTTTTTATCTCGTTTTCCTTACAGCGCAAAAAGCTCTTTGTACCAAAGCTAAATATATTATTAGTTTATAAAGCAATAATTTCAAATTTGTGCAGATTATCTTTAAATATTAATAAATATAAGTTATATATTAAGATATCTATGTTTAGGTTTTTTGTATAGTATGTATAATATGTCTTATACTAGTATAAACTAAACTTTGCTAGTTTATACAAAGGCTTTTAAATCTAAAAAATAATGCCCTTAGGATACTTATCTTAGAGTTTTTTAGAAAGAGATGCTAAAATAACTTGTATAAGATTATTATAGCTTTGTATATATGCTTAAGTAATATTCTGCATCTTTCTATATATATTAAAGTCTTTTATTAACGTAGGGTCTAGTGTAAAGATAAATCACTAGCTTATTCGCTAAATCATTAGTGCTTAAGTTAAGACCTTATCCTTCCCATTATCTCCATACCCTTGGACAACCAGCTTGCTTTTCTTATATAAGCGTATTGTCTTGCTCTTAATCTCTTATACCAGTTGAGTCTTAAAGATCCATTTATTTTAGTAAACGTAGAGGTTGTGCTGGATTATCTTAAAAATACCTTGTGCGATTAGGTTGTTAACCTTTGTAGCATTAGATTTTTTAAACGAAGCGCTTAGAGTTATAATAATACTATTCTTTCTAAGCTTAATAGCCAATGCATAATTATTCTTCTCCTTTTATATAAGGTAGGTTTTTATATAAATAGCCTTAGATAATTATCCCCTTTAATATATCCTTTAGGTAAAGTAAACTATTGCACAAATCTTTTTTTGTAGTTGCTCTCTGCGACGAACCATTAGGGGTTTTTATATAGCAAGAGCGATTTTACTATTGTTATTGCCAATGTTGTTTTCTAAAGGCAAATAGTATAGTTTTACGTGCATACATCTAAACTTCGCTGGTTTATTAATTATATTAAAAACCACATTTTGTTTTTTGTGCGCCTAAATCTTGTATAAGCCTTACTACCCTTGCCTCTCTCTTTATATTAGCATTTTGCTGCAAAGTAGTAAATCTTAGACTATATATAGCTAAAGTTTATTCCTAGTATTAATCGTATGATTAATCTCTACCTAGGCATGGATTTTCTATAGTTTATCTATAGCCCTAGAGACTGCTTTTGCACAAGCAACTTAGTTAAATAATAGTGGCAAGTTGTAATCAATCTATAGATAGGCATTGAAAACAAGTAGCGTTAATATAAGGCCACTTAGTTTAATTATATTATTTAAAGCTTTAAAAGCTATTTAAAGGATTATACGCTTGTTGGTATTATGACTAATTTTCTTTTTAAGGATGTTGTACGCTTTTTTTAATGGTATATAAGCTTTTTCTACTTTGCCAACTGCCTAATATACTTTGATTAATATCTTTTTACATATATATTCTATAATTTATATATGTCTTTTAAACTCTTAAAACGCAAAATTTATTTTAGTATTGTGCGTAATAATATTTAAAAGTCTAAGATATATAAAGATCTAATATTTACACAAAGTATTCTATATACTTTATGCGTTTTCTTTATTTAGAAACTCTTTAGCCTAGTATAAAGTTAAAGCGTTGATAATATAAAAAATATTGCTATTAGCAAAACATATAATATCTACAAAAATTTTATAATTAAAATTATAGCTATTTCTTAGAAAAAACTTAAATCTTTATAGTAATTATTTGTGCGTTTAGCAATAATAGCAGAACTTTTAAATCTATTCCAAAGTTAAATAGTCCATATCGTACATCTTAGCATCCTTTAGCAACTAGTATAACCTATTTATATAGGCGTAATCAAATTGCTAATGTAGTTGTTGAAGTTTATGCTTTAAAAGAAATACAGCCAATTCCACCCTTAATAAATTAAAGAATAAATGTCTTCACTTTTATACGATGGGAATAGAGACTTTATTATCTCTTTGTATAATAATATTCATTATATTATTAAAATATGCACCTAGGCAATCTATATCTTTGAGGGATAATAGGAATAGAGTACTGGTATTTAACACATAGTACGTAACCTTTCTTAACGGGCTCTGTTTTACTATAGTGCTAATTGCATAAAGGGAGTCTCTCCCTTTAAATTTAAATAAATAAAGTAATGTCTCCTAAATGATCTTTGTGCATAAGTCTTCCTTTATATATATAAAGGCTTAAGCTTTGCTAATAATTAATAGCTTAAATATTTTAGTATCTTATAGCTCTTCTTAATACTTATGCAAGTATTAATTCTTTAAAATAAATAATGTTAGTTTTAATAGTTTATATAATAAATTATATATACTAAGCCTTATTGTGCAATAAATAAATAAAGTAAAAAGCAGATAGCTTATAGCCCTTTGCCCATCCTCCTTAGATTTTAAATTATACGTACTTAAGCAGTTAAGTTTATTGCCTTTGTAGTTTTAAACATAGGCAAGCATATTGTTCTTTGATAGTAGCTTAATGCCAGCATTTTTGCACAAGGTAAAATACCTTATACAAAACCTTATACGCTCTTTTAATATATAGTTTATTAACTAACATCCCTCTTTCTTATATATAAAATATTTTTTATTTATATAATTAAAAGGTTTTTGACTAGAAAAGTTTTCTTGTGTGGTAGGCGCAAATTTGGGTTGCGCCTTTTATTTTAGGTTAAGTAACTTCTAAAAGCCACTTTTAGTATACATACAGTCTATTAGGTACTAAGAAACGTATAAATTAACCTTTGTTAGAAGGATTAATGGTTTCTTCTTAAATGCTAACTTAATAGCTGCATATATATTTAAAAATAGCCTTTTGTATATAGGCTTCTGCTGAACAAAGGCTATCTTAAGCTCTAATATACTATAGCACACTCTCTCTATTACTATACAAAGCTAGATTTTACCCTAATACCTAGCTCTTAATGCTTATTATATAAGCTGTATTTTGTCTAGCAAAATCTCTAGCATATTTGCTAATATTTTATCTAAGTTTTTTTTCTTTAATCGTACAAAGGTTAAGCTGCTCTAGTTGGCCTAGTACTGGCTATAATTAACGCAATGATTAAAGTAAGTATTAATTATATAATAAATGTTATATTAGATCTTATTAGGGCTAATATAGTTAAGATAAAATTAGAGCGCATAATTTAAGAAAATGTATAACTACATAGCATAGTATTCCTACTCGTTGATTTTAAGCTGTCTGCACACAAAGATAAAAATTCTTGCTTTATTATATAAAACGTTGTATAGTTTTCTAGTATAATTTAGGTCTCTTTGCCATACTTTTGCAAAAGCTTAAACTTGGCTTAGTAGATATATATTGTTTTATACGCGCCTTAGGGGTGGCAACTTAAAAGAATTGTATCCTGAGTCTATAAGGGGAACTAAAGGAATTTATATAGAAAAGCTATAGTTTTTATAGATAAACTATCATCTTAGTAAAACTATGCTACTCTTCTTATCATATAAACAAAGTCTTTAGTTTTGATTCTTGGAAATTATGCAGTCTCTTTAATAAGGCATTGCACAAGCTATTCCTAAAAATACTATCTTCTCTATTTGTTTATATTCTTTATATAAAGCTCTCTAATTATATAGGTCTCTTTAGTGCTCCTATTAGTCTTGCTGCTGAATTTAAAGGTTATATATTTATTCCTCTTCTAAACTTAATAGGTCTTTAGACTAATAGAAGGCTTGTTGTATAGGCTGTTAAAGAGCAAAGCTTATAGGTATCAATTGCACAAAAGTCTATTATATAAGAGTCGTTAGAGCCCTAGTATTTATATAAGATTGTTAGGCAACAAAGTTATAACTAAAAAGATATATAAGCTAGCTATTTAATATATTAGTTTATTCCTTAGAAAAAATGTATCTCTAAGACTAAAGGGTATTTTAAAGTATATGTTTAAAGGTTTATATACTTTGTTTAAACTAATAGGTTATCTAGCCTGCGAAATCCTCTTTATATAATTGTACAACTTTATCCAAAGATAAAAGACCTTTGTATTTAAAGATAAATTAGCCAATATATATATTAATTTTCTTTAGATTTAATGGCTGGGTAATATTAGGAACTTTATCCTAATAGCTATACAAAGTGCCTATTTTCCATGCTGCTAGGGATATTGGGCTGCCCTCTGCCATCTTTTTATATAAAAAAAAATTTTTATCGTCGTTTTTAGATTATTCTTAGCGTTTTTGAGGTTGCTAACGCTTTTAGGGTTATTATTTTTGCTTATCTCTAAGCTTATATACACTAGCAGCTGTAAATAAGTTATTTAAATTTAAAATACTTATTATTAAGGCGTAATTATATACTGCATGCAATCTCTAATTTATGCAAAGGTTTTAAATAATTTTTTAGCCTTTGCCTTTTTGCGAAAAGAGATCTATATATGCCTTTTATTGTATAATCCGCTAATAACTTATTTAGCTTAACAAATGTAAAGGATAGAATTAAGCATAATAATATTACTATATACTACTATATGCCTAAAGGCACTTATTATTTTATTACTTTTGCTAATTTATACTTGCTAGCTATAAATACTAATTAATATTAAATAGGCTTTCTTATATATATATGTATCAAGTGTAAATAAATAATATAATAGGGTAGAAACAAAATTGTATTTAGCTTTACCTTATACAAAGGAAAAGAGATAAAGTCTTCTGCCTTGTACAAAGGATTTATATACGCGTTTTAGGCATACGTAACACGCGTGCCTAGTCTTAGTCTGCTGGACCACCCTGGTGGTTGGCACCGGCATCTCTATTAGCCCTCGTACGAAGCCGCAATGCCATTTATTCCAACAAAAATAGTTATTTTTACTGCTAACTTTGCTTTTTTAAAATATAAGTAATGTTTAAAAAGATTTTTAACTAAAATATTTGCTTTATTAAAATAGCTAAACTAAATTTTAGCTTATAAATTAAAGATATTTACTATAACGTACTTCATCAGCAAGTCGCGTATACTACCGAGTCGCGCACTTTGCAGCCACATTACAATTTTCAACTCAAATAACTTAATAATAAGCATTTAAATTAATTAAAACTAATTAAAACTATATATATTTGACATTTTTTTATTAACCTAACAAATTTGCGCATTATAACTAGTTTTGCTGCAATTGCTATACTTTTACACAGTCGCTAGTCTCCTATTCTCGCTACTACTATTTCTGCCTTTATTGCGTTTTTCCTCCGCTTCCTTTTCTTTTTAGGCTAAAATTTAACTTCCCTCTGCTTGAGAAAGTGTTCCTCCTTAACGCAAATAAGTTTTTTTAGCCTTGCAATGCTTGCTAAGTGCATTGTTAGCAGCCTAGAGGTTTTGGTTCTCTGCTGACAATAGGGTTATCTTATGCGCTATTTTCATTATCCCTTTTGCTATTTGCTTAGTTAATAAAAAAATTAGTATTGGCAAGCTTTTTTAATGATTTCTAATTAAGATATTAACTAAAGTAGCTTGTAAAATAGCTTTAGTTAAGTTATATAGCGTTTAAGTTACCTAAGGTTTAGCGGTGGTAAAATAGGTCCTAGTAGGCGTTGGCGTTTATAACTTAATATCCAGCTTTGAAATTATAGTTTCTAGGTTGTATAAAATAAGTCTAGCATTTTAAAAACCTTTAGCTATATTTTCTTTAGTAAAAGAAGCTTTGTAAGCGGCGTAAAAAGCGAGAAAAAACTTAACTTTGGTAATGTAGGTAATATGAGCCCGGCTAAATGTTAATATTTTTTGATTGTATGCTTGCTTTAATCCGCTAAAAAGCCTAACGTTGAGTAGCTAGGTAAGATGAAAAGAATGAGAAGGTAGATAGATAGGAATAATGTTGTTTTCTTTGCAATATTCCTTGAAAAGGGCCAACTGGTGATTTTTATGCTTATCTAAGATTAACATTTAATATCCACCTTTTTTCTTTGCTTTTGTATATTTATTAAAATATTTTAATTATTCTAGACTTATTAGATTATTGGTCTATTTATTAAAAGTTGTTATAATAGCTTAATTATCTGGAATGCCGCCCTCTAAGTATTAATTTGCAAAGTAATATTGGCCTTGGACAACTAGAAATAGGGGCATATTAAACCCGTTGCTATTAATGCAAGCAATTGCTATTGTTTATTTTTGATTTCTAGGCTAAATAGCCTTGCTTTTTCTGTGTTGATTAGCATATATAATAATTATCTAGCTAGTAATATAACCTATTATAAAGCTTATTTTATTAAAGTTATAAATATTGCTATTTATAATTCTTTATTTGTGTTGTATATTTTAAAATAAATGAAACTACTTTTATAACTTGTTAGGATTTTTAAATAAAGCTTATTGAAAGTTGTAGGCATGAGAAAAACGCATGCATAGCTCTTTTTATTGCTAGACAAAGCGATAAGGCTATTGTTTGCTAATGTATCGCTTAGTATGTGTTGCAAGAATATAATTTGCTATTTTTTATATATTATTAATCTAAAGTGGAAACCTATATAAATCTAGGTTTAGTATAGATTGAACTATAATATCTTTTTTAAGATTAGTTAATATATATATATTAGCTAGAGTTTTCTTTCTGCTTGTTTTGCCGTTTATTTTATTGCATAGCGTAGTTTTGGGGACGTCGTAGATTTTTGCAGCGGCTTAGCAACTTAGTTTTTTAGATATTTAGATTGCTTTGATGGCTAGGATGATTTGTGCTTTTTTGGTTTGGATAGGTATTGTTGATTGTAGAAGAATTGCGTCGAAAAGTTAAAAGTTGTAATATGGCTGCAAAGTGCGCGACTCAGTGGTATGCGCGACTCGCTGATGAAGTACGTTATATAAAATATTAAACTTTTGTTTATTAGTATTTTTACTTTTAAAGTAGTTATAATTTAAGCTTTTATAATAATCTTAAAAATAGTAAGGGAGTTTTTATAATCTTTTTAAAAATATAAGTTAGATTTAGCTTATTTATTAGCTAGTAATATATTTATACTGCGCATTTTAGCTTTAATTAATTTATTTATATATATATTTAAAATTTGCGCTAAGAGTTTCTTTAAAATAGTATATTATATAGCTTTTATATTAAAACAAACCTTTAAGTTTATTAAACTTAAATATAATCTTGCTACTATTTATGCATAAATATAGCCGCTTTTTTACTAAGAATTAGGTAATTTTATAAACTTTTACATTTGCTAAATCTTTCTTATTTATTAGTTTTAATACAATTTAAGGTAGGTTATAGCTTTTAATACTATAGGTTTATAGCTGGAAGGAAGGACTAGGCCTACGTTTGTCTAATTAGAGGACCGGTCCGCCGCGGACTAGCGCTAGCTAGCTATAGCTAGTGTAGAATAAAGGGGGTTATAAGCTACCTTCCATAGCCTTGTTTTTTAATATAAATAGCCTCTCTTCTTTTTAACTATAACTAACAAATAAATATATTACATAACCTAATAGTGCACTATTTAACTAAGTAAGACCCTATTAATACTAATTAGTGGTTAAATTAGTTAACTATAAACGGCAAGGTAAAAAAGATAGTTTACCTTTAAAGTAGTTTGCTAACGGCAGACTATTAAAATCTTATAAGAAAAGGTATTGTGCTAATTTTTATAACTAGCTTTTATTTGTATATTATACTTGCTAAGCATTTTTAACGCAGAATAATATTATAAATAGCTTTACAACCCCTTTAACAACTATATCTAGCAATATATATATTATTATTTTTATTATGCTTTAAAAACTAGTTTTTTCTGCAACAATAATAATCTTTTTAAATCTTACAATCTTTCCCTATTGCA
>JALRMF010000836.1:0-10324 GCA_026120015.1 Dendrostoma leiphaemia
AACTTTATATATTATGCATTAGCAGCTATTATATTAATTATATTTAAATAATATATTTAAATTAATACTATAGCATTATAAAGCCCTTTATTTATTTGCTTACTTATCCTTTTATTATATATAAAATATATTAGTTTGCCTATATTTTTGCTAAGATGCTAATGCATTTTTAAAAGCACTATAGATTTCTTTTAGCTTATAAATATAATTAGGTTGCAAGGGTAATTAGTGTAATTAATAAGCTTATTTAAATATAAAATAAGCTATATATATTTTTATTTCTGCCGCTAAACGCATTATTTATCTTTTACTTTACGCCTCTTTAAAATAATAAACTATAATGCAATAAGTGCCCTTATATTACGCGTTAAAGAGAGCAGATTTAAAAGTACTGCTAAAATAAATATAAGTAGCAAAACAACTAAAAAAAGAATAAAAATGTTATCTAGCGCTTAAAGCTTTAGCAGGTTTTGCCTTAGACTATTAGTATATAATATTAACGCTTTTTTCTATTTTAAGCCGCTAGTGGCTAATTTAAGGTTAAATTAAACAAGCTTAGCAAAAGTAATATTTTAGCAAAAACAATAATAAAAGGGTTTATAAAGCAAGCCTTCTATATATACTAAAAGCAAACTTAACTATTATTATTATTTTTTCTTAAAACTATTTAAAAAAAAGATAAAAAGTTAAAACTTAACTTTTAAGTATAATAAATAAGCTAAATGCAATATTTGCAAAACTTAAACTAAATATAGCTTTAGCAAACAACTAAACTTATTACCCTTAACAAACTAATCTTTAAATAAATATAAGCAGTTTTAAATTAAATTCTCAACTAAGCATACGCTATTATAATGCTAGCTATGGTTAGCTATCTTATACTCTTTAAAATCTATCTAATAAATATTTGCATTAGAGTATAAAAGCCTTTTAATAACTAGCTTAAAAAGCATATATAAACTTGCTATAAAAATATTTTCTATAAGCTTCTCTGCATTTAAATATAAATCAAAGGCTGGAATAATAACAACTAGCTACTTTATTATATATTAAAGGCGTAGGGTAACTAGTTTAATGCTTTTAAAGCCGCAGTAAACAAAGCTATCTGTAGATTTCCCTTAGCGCTTAATTTATAAGCAAATATTAAATATCTTTGCTTTAATATGCTTATTAGTTTCCTAGATTATCTAATCTTAAAAAACCATTACTATAGCATTTTTTTTAGTAGGCTTATAATCTTTAGGCTATATAAGGATAATAGGTAGGTAAGCGCCTATCCTATATGCTTTAGACAACTTAAGTTAAGTTTGTTAAAAACCCTATATAAACTAAAAGCGCGCTAGCAAAGACATAGGTTAAGTTTATTGAAATTTCTTTTTTATAGAGTTTATAAGCATTATCTTACTCTAAACCAAATGAGTTTAATGTTATAAGAAAGCAAACAGTTCTGCGATTAAAAATATAAACTTATATTTACTATTTTAGTTTTTACTATTAAATATAGCCCTTCTCTAACCTATAGTATAATAATGCAAACAAAGCTATTGCTTTAACGTTTCTAACTAATAAATGGTTATATAGTGCTAATTAAGCAAAGCGCTTTGTTAAAGTGCCTTTTAGTACAATAACCAACTACTGTATATATAGCTAAAGTAAACTATAGATTTTTAAGCTTAGGTTTTAGTGCTATACCCTTTTTCTTTCTATATGCTATATTTATTGCAATTACTGCTATATATTATATATATTAACTTTTTAACTTTTTGCTATTATAATTTAGTGTATTTTTTTACCTATGACGTTGTTTTATGCGCAAAGAAATCACCCTCTAACCTGCCGTAGACATAAATACAATGCATAAAGTTATATTATAATTTTAACTAAAGGCTTAAATCTTATTAAACTCTATATATTATATATTAACAGCTATTATATTAATTATACTTAAGCAGTGCATTTAAATTAATACTATAACATTATAAAACCTTTTATCTATTTGCCTGCTTATCTTTTTATTATATATAAAATGTATTAGTTTGCCTGCATTTCTGCTAAGGTATTAATGCATTTCTAAAAGCATTATAAATCCCT
Source organism: Dendrostoma leiphaemia (assembly GCA_026120015.1). NCBI lineage: Eukaryota > Fungi > Ascomycota > Sordariomycetes > Diaporthales > Erythrogloeaceae > Dendrostoma > Dendrostoma leiphaemia. Next base: position 2,092 of record JALRMF010000836.1, read on the forward strand.
TTTAGCCTGTAAATATAACTAAGTTGCAAAAGTGATTAGTATAATCGATAGGCTTATTTAAACATAAGACAAGCTATGTACGTTTTTATTTCCGCTGCTAAATATACTACTTATCCCTTACTTTACGCTTCTTTAAAATAATAAACTATAGTGCAATAAGTGCCCTTATATTACATATTAAAGAGAGTAGATTTAAAAGTATTGCTGAGATAAATATAGGTAGTAAAATGATTAAAAAAGAGGTAAAAACATTACTTAGCGCTCAAAGCTTTAGCAAGTTTTGCCTTAAACTATTAGTATATAATATTAATGCTTTTTTCTGTTTTAGACCAGCAGCGGCTAATTTAAGGTTAGATTGAATGAGCTTGGCAAAGGTAATGCCCTAGCAAAAACAATAACAAAAGGGTTTATAAAGCAAGCCTTCTATATACATTAAAAGCAAGCCTAATTATTGTTATTATTCTTTCTTAAGATTATTAAAAAAAGGGATAAAAAGTTAAAACTTAACCTTTAGGTATAGTAGATAAGCTAGGCGCAATATCTGTAAGGCTTAGACTAGATATAACTTTAGTAAATGACTAAATTTATTACCTTTAATAAGCTGGTCTTTAAATAAATATAAGTGGTTTTAAATTAGGTTTTTAACTAAATATATATTATTGTAATGCCGGCTATAATTAGCTATCTTATATTTTTTAAGATTTACCTAATAGATATTTATATTAAGGCGCAGAGGCCTTTTAATAATTAGCTTAAAAAGCGCATATAAACTTGCTATAAAGATGTTTTTTGTAAGCTTTTTTGCATTTAAATATAGGTTAAGGGCTGGGATAATAACAATTAGCTGCTTTACTATATGTTAAAGGCGTAGGGTAACTAGTTTAATGCCTTTAAGGCTGCAGCGGGCAAGGCTATTTATAAACTCCTTTTAGCGCCTAGTTTATAAGCAGATATTAAATATTTCTACTTTAATATACTTATTAATTTCTTAAACTACCCACTTTTAAAAAACTATTATTATAATATTCTTTTTAGCAAGCTTATAATCTTTAGGCTATATAAGAATAATAGGTAAATAAGCGCTTTTAACTATATGTTTATTTACTTAATTATAATTAAGATTGCCTGTATAATAGTTTTTTATTAGTTTTATTTAAAGTGCAAAGATAATATTGCTAACTTTACGCAAAGTATAAATAAGGATAAAGTGTGCAAAAAGGCTTTAGCGCTTTTTATAATAATATAAAATAAAGTATAATGCTTTTTTATGCTAATTAGCTATAAAAAAAAGCATAGCTTACGCTAATAAATTAGATTTTAATAATATAGTTTTATAAAATATAGATTGCTATAATTATGCTAGTAGCTAATTATATTAACTAAAACAAAAACTGCGTTTTTTTTAACTATATTAGGCTTACTATAGGCTAGCTTTTAAACATGCTTTACAACCTTATCTATAAGGCGCAAGGTCTACTAGCAGCCTTAATATTTGCCGGTAATTAAAGCACTGCTGCTTTGCCAACTATTAACTAAGCATTTGTTAAAAATAACTATAGCAAAGAATAAAATAGTTATTTGTTTCTTTAAAATAACTATAACTAAGCTTAGGTTATAAAAGAAGACAATTAGGTTTTGCGCCGCTTTTGCAACTTAGCTAACCTATAAAAGCAATAGCTTATTAACCGCAGCTTTAAAGGCTTGCCTTATTAGACTACTGCTGTTTAATAATATAAGTTTATATTTAATTATTTTTGTAAAAGGCTTTAGCTGCTTTTGCATATATTTAGCAGCTAGTTTATATAAACTTTTAAGCTTAGTAGCATTTGTTTTGCTAACTTGTTAAACGGCAGTATATGCAATATTTTTATATACTAAAGCATGGTTTTTTTTTTAATATATTATTATAAGAGGTATTGCTAGAGCGGCTAGGTTAAGATTATTTATTAATATCTGCTTTATAAGGTTGGTAAGCTGTTAGTTTGGTATTTATAGCTGGCGCTGTCGTTTTAGCAGGCAGTTTAAGGTTTTTTGCTGCTAGCGTGTTAAAAAAACATATTTTTATAAATAAATAAGATATTTGTTTATGCTGCTTTTAAAGGCGCAAAGGTGCGCTCATAGAAGAATAATTAAATATAGCGCCTTTTTTCACAGCATAGCTAATAGCTCTTAGGCATTAGGCTTATAATTAGCATTTAGTGGCATATTATTATTATTATCTTTAACTAATACCTTAATAAAAAGTTTAATGTAAATATAGCAGAGAGTAGCAATGATAATAGTAACTAGAAGGCTAAGAGCAATAATGTATAGCACCTTTAAGCCTGCTATACCTTTTATATAGCTAGCTTGGTCTATGCGCGCAAGATATAGCAAGGCTTTTTTAATACGGCTATTTGGCGGTAATAGTTCTAGGCTATTAGTTAAAAATAGCACTGCTTTCTTAGCTTTAACGCCAGCGGCTAAATGGGTAGTTTAATGGGCGGAAAGCATTAACGGGAGGCTTTTGAAAGCTTTTGCAATAAGGCTTAGTTTCGGCATTTTGCGTAGCTATGCTAAGTAGACCTCTATAGCTAGCTTATTATAATGCTAGGCTTTAAGGCTACGTTTTAAAGCTAGCAAAAGGCAGTTTTCTAAGCTATTATACGCAGCGAGACACTAGTTGTATAAATTGCTGGTATAAAAGCAGGCAAAAGCTTATTATTTATGCTGCTAGCCTTTGCCTTGCCTAAGGGCATAATTATTATAATAGTGCTGCTAATTTTATTATAGAAGGATTTAATTTAACGCTATGCAAACAATGGTATTATAAGCTATATATGGCAGACTATTAAGGCTAATAACGCCGCGTTAATTATCTTTGTTACGCTTAAGTTTGCCGTTATTAAAGAGTTTTAATATTTTATTAATTAGCTACAAAGCTAGCAGGCCCTTAATTGCGTTATTATCAATAAGTATTATATGCTAATTAAAAGCAATTATTAGTTTTGCTCTTAGCTGGCAGCGCTAGGGCTTATAGTGCAGGACTAGGGCATTTAGCAAGTATTTTTAACGGCAACCCTATCTTTATATAAAAAACCCGCCTTTTACAACACCGCTGCGTTAATAACCAGTTGTATGCATTTATTTTAGGCGAGTATAACCTAAAAAAACGTTGCATATTAGGTAGAGTAGGTAGCAAAGCGCACGGCTACGCCTTAGCAGACGAAAAATAAGTATGCTTGTTAAATTATCCAACGCTAGGCAGCGTTAAGTATTAAAGGAAAGGTGATTGTTTATATTAAAACGGTAGAGTAGGTAGAATATTTAAGCTAGGCACTTAAGTATAAAGCTTATTATAGCAAAGTTAATATAAGCATAAAGCAAGGCGCAGCGGCTTTAGGCATAGTAGAAGTATAGTATAGTTATTATTGCTACTAACGCTTTTAGATTAGGGTTAAATGTATTTATTGTCTAGCTTGTTATCTATGTTAATATATTATAAAGGCTCTAAGACTATATATAAAAAGCCGGTTAAACTAGCTGGGATAGGCAGCCTAGCAAGGCTATTATTGTTTTATGTCTTATGCAAAGTAGAAAAATAAAGCTAGGGCAAAAGTAAATATTAGATAAAATATAGGATAAGGCGGCTAAGGTGTATTTTGCTGCGTTTACTTGCTAATAGGTTATATTAGATTAGTTTATAAATAGGTGTTTTAAGCGAGATAGCTATGCGGGCAATAAGGCTTTATATAATTTATATAGCAGATATAATAATAAGGGCGCTTATGTAGCGCTAATATATATAAATAAAAATAACCTACCTAAGGGGGAGAAAATTGCTGCTATAAACGATTTTGTATAGTTATAGCGCTATAAGCAGTTTAACTAATAGTATGCTGCATAAAAGGTAATAAATATATATAAAGTGGCATATACCTTTGTTAGCTAGCTATTAAGGTAGAGTAAGTGTTGTATTGCTTATTGTTTTACTTATATAAAAGATAATATTTATAAGCCTGCCGCTTATCTAAGATAAGGTTGGCTGGCGTAAAAGAAGGTAGCATTAAAAGCTGAGTAAATACGCCTTTTATTCTTTGTTAAACGTTGCTTAAAGCCTTTTTTAAACTATTTTAACTATAAATTGCTGCAAGCCCTCTATGCCTAGTAAATCGCAGCTAATAACTAAAATAGCCAATAATTTACCTATATATTTAGCGGCGCTTATTAATACTTTACACTCTTTGCTATATTTTATAGCAATATAATTATATATTACCTAAAGATAATATAATAGGTGCTTAATGCAATAATAGCGGCTAAAAATGTTGCATAAGAGCCAAAGAATAACATTGCAAAGTAGCTTAAAAAGCGCGTCTAATAAGGTAGATTTGAGACCAATTAATTATGCTAGGCATTTTTATAGGCTTATATTGCTGTAAAAGTAGTTAAGAGTAAAAGTATAAGCAATGGTAAGGAATAGTTTTTAAGATTAAAATGTTTTTATTTTTATAAGCATAGTTTATTATTATATTTCTGCCTTTTTCTCTCTATTTATTTCCTTTTTAAAACAAAGTATTTTTTTTTATACTGCCTTAAAAAATACTTAGTAAACTATTAATATATGTAAAATTAAGGTTTTTTAAGCTATATCTAGCTATATTACCAATAAGCTTTTTATATTTTTTTATAAGCGTATAAGTAAAAAACAAATGCTTAATATAGTTTTAAATGCTAAGTTTTTTATAGTTATTCTTTTAAAGCAAAAAACTAGGGGGATTAAGAGATTAAGAGGTTAAAAGACTAAAAGGTTAGAAGACTAGAAGGTTGAAAGACTGGGAGGTTAGAAAACTAAGAGATTAGGAGACTAGTTGCAGCCTTCTAAGCTATATTTAGCTATATTGTTAGTAAGCTTCTTATATTGCTTTATAGGCGCATAGGTAGGGGCTAAGTGCTTAATAGAGTTTCAAATGCCAAGTCTTTTATGGTTATTTTTCTAAGGCAAAAGATTAGAGGGATTGGAAGATTAAAAGGTTAAAAGACTAAAAGGTTGAAAGACTAGGAGATTAGAAAACTAAGAGACTAGGAGACTAGTTATGGCCTTTTAAGCTATATTTAGCTATATTGCTAATAAGCTTCTTATATTACTTTATAAGCGCATAGGTAGAGGCTAAATGCTTAATGTAGTCTTAAATGCTAAGTCTTTTATAGTTATTTTTCTAAGGCGGAAGACTAGGGGGATTAGGAGACTAGGAGGTTAAAAGACTAAAAGGTTAAAAGACTAAGAGGTTAAAAGACTAAGAAACTAAGAGACTAGTTGCGGCCTCCCAAGCTATATTTAGCTATATTGCTAATAAGCTTTTTATATTGCTTTATAGGCGCATAAGTAAAAGCCAAATACTTAATATAGTTTTAAATGCCGAGTCTTTTATAGTTATTTTTCTAGGGCAGAAGACTAGGGGGATTAAGAGACTAGAAGGTTGAAAAACTAAAAGGTTAAAAGACTAAAAGGTTAAAAGACTAGGAGACTAAAAAACTAATTGCAGCCTCCTAAGCTACATTTAGCTATATTGCTAATAAGCTTCTTATATTGCTTTATAAGCGTATAGGTAAAGGCTAAATACTTAACGTAATCTTAAATGCCAAGTCTTTTATAGTTATTTTTCTAAGGCGGAAAACTAGGGAAATTAGGAGACTGGGAGATTGGAAGACTAAGAGGTTAAAAGACTGGGAGATTGGAAGACTAGGAGACTAAGAGACTAAGAGGTTGGAAAACTAAGAGACTAAGAGACTAATTGCGGCCTCCCAAGCTATATTTAGTTATATTGCTAATAAGCTCTTTATATTGCTTTATAAGCGCATAGGTAAAGGCTAAATGTTTAATATAGTTTTAAATGCCGAGTTTTTTATAGTTATTTTTTTAAGGCAAAAGACTAAGGGGATTAGGAAACTAGGAGGTTAAAAGACTAAAAGGTTGAAAAACTAGGAGGTTAAAAAACTAAGAGACTAAAAGACTAATTGCAGCCTCTTAAGCTATATTTAGCTATATTGCTAGTAAGCTTTTTATATTGCTTTATAAGCATATAAATAAGGGTTAAGTGCTTAATGTAGTCTTAAATGCTGAGTTTTTTGTGGTTATTCTTTTAGGGCAAAAGACTAGGGAGATTAGGAAACTAGGAGGTTAGAAGACTAAGAGGTTGGAAGATTAAAAGGTTGGAAGACTGGGAGACTGGGAAACTAGGAGACTAAGAGATTGGTTGCAGCCTTTTAAGCTATATTTAGCTATATTATTAGTAAGCTTTTTATATTGCTTTATAGGCGCATAAGTAGAGGCTAAGTGCTTGATATAGTTTTAAATGCCAAGTCTTTTATAGTTATTTTTGCAAAAAAATGCACTTTATTTAATTAATAAAAAGTAAAGGTTAACTCTTTCTAAAAAGGCGGCAATTATTAATAAAATAGCGCTATTAGCGGCTAAGCTGCGGGCGTTAACGTTATATTTTTAAGTTTAAAAAAGAGTATAAACCTCGTTAATTAATTTACTGCTTAGTATTGCTAGATAAAAAGTTATTAGTTTACTTGCTAAAATTATTTGTAAAAGAGTGGCAGGACCAGTAGTAGTGGGCTGTTTATTATAAAAGGATATTTAAGTAATAAAATTAGAAAAGTTTAAGGAAATGCTTAAAGGCTTAATAAATAAAAACTATTATAAAAATAACTAATATAAAATATTAAAATCAGAGAAGTTGTAATATACTGCTTAATAAAGTTTTTTTATAATATATTAATAAAAAAAAGACTAAAAACACAAAAAACATAAGATAAAGAAGTAAGAAGGCTTTGGAAATAAGAAGCAAGATAAGAAATAAAATGTTAACTAAGATAAAAAGTAGTAAGAGAAATGTAATAAAGAATAGAAAAAGGAAAAATATAAGGAATAAAATAAGAAATAAAGCAAAGATTATAATAAGAAACTAAACTATAAGTTAACTAAAGTGTATAATTAAATTTTTTAAAACTTAGCTTACTTTAGTTATTATGTTAGGTAGGTAATATAAAAGTAAGCAGCGTAAAAACCTTGTTTAAGAAAGTAAAAGATATAATTAATTGCTTAATATATTTAAGCAATAATTAAGCCTAGCTATTCTTAAGATCTAAAGCAAAGCTGAGTTTATATTTAGGTAATAGAAAAAAAAAGGCTAGTTAAACGGCTTAAGAGTAATTAATAAAGATTAAAGAGAGAATTGTATAAAGGATAATGGCTAAGATGGATTAATTAAGGAAAAAAAACAAAAAATACTTATAAAAAAAGCTAAGTTTAAATATGTAAATATGCAGGAGAAAAAGAAAAAATTAAATTAAAATGGCTATAAAGCTAATGTTTAAAAAAATTGCAGAAAAGAATAGGTTTAATTAATGTTTAAGCTGCTTTATTTAATAAAACCTTGCTAGAATATAAAGAGTTAAAAATATGTCTAAGTTATTAGTAGCAGCTTTTAAAAGCTAGAGGATTTTAGAGAGTTAATAATCTTTTTTGGCACTTAAGAGTTGCAATGCTACCTAAAAACTTATTAATAAACCTATAAATAATATAATTATTAAGTTTAAAAGCTTATTATCTTATCTGCTTATGTTTACCATCTTTTCAAAAGCTATAGTTAGCATTATAATAGCCTTAATCCCTAGCATTTTAATTAGCAGGCTAGTTTAAAGATTCACTGTTATTATTTATTGCAACGTTTATGCTTAGTTAGTTTTTATTCTTTTAGTTTTTTTTTTAAACCTCTTTTTCTTTATGCTTTGCTTTATAACCTAGCAAATATTAAAACTATAAACTTAATTAAAGTAAAATTTATAAAAGCAATATATTAGCATATAAAGCAAATATAAACTTATTAAAAATAAAGCTTATTAAAGCTAAAGATTAGCAGAGATAAAAACTACTATAATTATTAAAAAAAAAACCGCTTTAAAAAAAGGTATATAACAATTGCTATAAAAATATAAGAGTAAAGTTAAAGTTAAGTAAATTATATAAAAAAAAAATTAAAAAAAAAAAAATAAAAAAAAAAAAAAAAAGTTTAAAGAGAAAAAGAAAAAAAAAGAAAAGGGAAAAAAAGGATAAAAGGTAAAATTAAAAAGTATAAAAAAGAGTAAAAGTTAAAGATAAAAAATAAAAAAAAGGTTAGAAAAAAAAAGAAAAAAAAGGAAGAAAAGGTAAAAAAAGGGGTAAAAAGTAAAGATAAAAATAAAG
>JALRMF010000837.1:0-10323 GCA_026120015.1 Dendrostoma leiphaemia
ATAAATAAAACTTCTTTTACAACTTTTTTTTAAATTAAGTTACTTAATTAACCCTATTATTAGTAAACCTTTTTTTCTATCTAAGCATTTAGTTTTGCAATAAGCTACCTAAATTAATCTATTAAATTAAAACTTTTCTTTTAATTAATAAGTTTTCTTTTACTATTAAACCTTTTACTAATAAATCTCTTTTTCTTTTTTTATTAACTTTAACTATATCTAAATACTAATATATTTTTTTAATTATCTTATAATAACCTTAGCTTTCTTTTATACTTTTTAAAATAATTTTTTTAAAAAAAAACCAAATTAACTTTTTTTTACCTTTTGCCTTATAATAAAACCTAATTATTATTTCCTTTAACAACGGCTCTAACTCTAACTTTAACTTTAATAACTTTTTCTCTTATTTATCTGCTATAATGCCTCGTCTCAGTAGCAATATAAAAAACCACCCTAATCCTCCTCTTTTATCTTTAACTTTTATTTCCTTATCTTTTAACAGCAGCTTTAATGATTCTTTCTCTTATTAATTTTCCCCAATGCTTTGTTTTAGCAATAATACAATAAACCGCTATCCTACGCCTTTAACCTTATCTTTATTATCTAATAACAACTTAGAAAAAGCTAACGTTTTTAATCCCTTTACTGCTAAAAGCGCTCTTAATACTCCTATACGCCTTAAAACCTTTAAAGATATTTTTTATACTTATTATAAGTTAATAATATTTATCTTTAACTATAAAACTTCTTTTAATATATTTAATTTAGCAAAACTAAGCTACTTATCTCTTATAAATAATTATATTAAGATTTTAGCTAAAATAAAACACCTATTAAGCTTTAGTAATTACCTATCTATTGGAATAAATGGCATTACGGCTTTGTACGAGGGCTAGTAGAGATGCTAGTGCCGACTACTAGGGTGGTCTAGCAGACTAAGACTAGGCACGCATGTTATATATGCTTAAAACGTATATATAAATTCTTTGTACGAAGCAAGAGACTTTGTCTCCTTTTCTTTGTATAAGGTAGAGTTAAATATAATTTTATTTCTACCTTATTATGTTATTTATTTACACTTGATATATATATATATAAAGAAGCCTATTTAACACTAATTAGTGTTTGTGGCTAGCAAGCATAGATTAGCAAAAGTAATAAGATAATAAGTGCCTTTAAGCGTATGGTAATATGCAATAGTATTGTTGTGCTTAATCTTATCTTTTATATTTGTTAAGCTAAATAAGTTATTAGCAAACTGTATAATAAAAGGTATATATAGATTTCTTTTTGCAAAAAGGCAAAGGTTAAAAGATTATTTAAAACCTTTATATAAACTAAAGATTGTATGCAGTGTGTAATTATGCTTTAATAATAAGTATTTTAAATCTAAATAACTTATCTGCAGCTGCTAGTGTATATAAGCTTAGAGATAAGTAAAAATAATAACTTTAAAGGCGTTAGCAATCTTAAGAACGCTAAAAATAACCCAAAAATAACAACAAAAACTTTCTTTTATATAAAGAAATAGCAGAGAGCAGCTTAATATTCTTAGCAGCATGGAAAATAGGCATTTTATATGGCTATTAAAATAAGGTTCCTAATATTACCCAGCCATTAGATCTAAAGAAAATTAATATATATATTAGCTAACTTATCTTTAAATATAAAGGTCTCTTATTTTTGGATAAGGTTGTATAATTGTACAAAAAGGATTTTATAAGCTAGATAACCTATTAATTTAAACAAGGTATATGGACCTTTAAATGTGCACTTTAAGATATTCTTTAGTCTTAGGGATATGTTTTTCCTAAGGAACGGACTAATATACTAGATAGCTAGCTTATATATCTTTTTAGTTATAACTTTATTGCTTAATAATCTTATACGAATACTAGGGCTTTAACGACTCTTATATAACAGACTTTTGTGTGATTAATATCTATAAGCTCTGCTTTTTAACAGCTTATATAATAAGCTTTTTATTAGTTTAAAGACTTATTAGGTTTAAGAGGGGAATAGATATATAACCTTTAAATTTAGCGGTAAAACTAATAAGAGCACTAAGGAAATCTATATAATTAGGAAGCTTTGCATAAAGAATATAAATAAATAAAAGAGGTAATACTTTTAGGAATAGCTTATATAATGCTTCGTTAGGGGAACTGCACGATTTCTGAGAATTAGAACTAAGGACCTTGTTTATACGACAGAGAGAGTAGTATAATTCTACTAGGATGATAGTTTATTTATAAAGACTATAGCTTTCTTATATAAATTCCTCTAATTCCCCTTATAGACTTGGGATATGATCCTTTTAAGTTGCTACCCCTAAGGCGTATATGAAATGATATATGTCTACTAAGCTAAGTCTAAGCTTTTGCAAAAGTATAGCAAAGAAACCTAAACTATATTGGGAAACTATACAATATTTTATATAATAAAGTAAGAATTTTTATTTTTGTGTATAGGCAGCTTAGAATCAATGAGTAAGAATATTATGCTATATAATTGTATATTCTCTTAGATTATGCGCTTTAGTTTTATCTTAATTATATTAGCCTTAATAAGATCTAATATAATATCTATTGCATAATTAATACTTACTTTAATTATTGTGTTAATTATAGTTAGTATTAAGCCAATTAAAGTAGCTTAACCTTTATATAATTAAAGAAAGAGAACTTAAATAAAATATTAGCAAATATGCTAGAGATTTTGCTAGATAAAATGCAGCTTGTATAATAAACACTAGGAGCTGGGTATTAGAGCAAGATCTAGCTTTATACAATAGTAGAGAAAGTATATTGTAGTATATTAAAGCTTAAGATAGCCTTTGTTTAGCAAAAGCCTACGTGCAAGGGGCTATTTTTAAATATATATGCAGCTATTAAGTTGACATTTAAAAGGGAATTATTAATCCTTTTAATAGAGGTTGATTTATACGTCTCTTAATATTTAATAGACTATATATATATCAAAAGTGGCTTTTAAAAGTTATTTAACCTAAAATAGAAGGCACAACTTAAATTTACGCCTGCTGCACAAAAGAACTTTTTTAGTTAAAAACCTTTTAACCATATAAATAAAAAATGTTTTATATGCAAAAAAGAAGAATATTAGTCAATAAACTATACGCTAAAAAAGCATATAAGGTCTTATATAAAATATTTTACCTTATATAAAAATGTTAGTATTAAGCTATTATTAAAGGACGATATGCTTGCCTATATCTAAGACTATAAAGGCGATAAACTTAACTACTTAAGTGCATATGATTCAAAATCTAAGGAAAACGGGCAAAGGGCCGTGGGCCATCTGCTTTCCACTTTATTCATTTATTGTACGATAAGGCTCAGCATATATAATTTATTATATAAACTACTAAAATTAATATTATTTATTTTAGAGAATTAATACTTATATAAGTATTAAAGAGAGCTATAAAATATTAAAGCATTTAAGCTATTAATTATTAGCAAAGCTTAAGCCTTTATATATATAAGAGAAAACCTATATATAAAGATTATTTGGGAGATATTACCTTATTTATTTAAATTTAAAAGAAGAAACTCTCTTTGTGCAATTAGCATTATAGTAAAACAAAGCTTGTTAAAAAAGGTTGCATATTATATGCTAAATACCAGCACTTTATTTCTACTATCTTTTAAAAATGCAGATCACCTAGGTGTATATTTTAATAATATAATAAATATTATTATATAAAGAAATAATAAAGTCTTTATTCCTATTGTATAAAAGTGGGGACATTTATTTTTTAATTTGTTAAAGGTGGAATTGGCTATATTCTTTTTAAAATATAAACTTTGACAATTGCATCGGCGATTTAGTCATGCTTATACAGATAAGTTATATTAGTTGTTAAAGGATGCTGGAACGTACAATGTAGATTATTTAACTTTAGAACAGATTTAAAAATTCTATTATTATTGCTAAATATATAAATAGTTACTATAAAGATTTAAGTTTTCTCTAAGGGATAGCTATAATTTTAATTATAAAATTTTTATAAATATTATACATTTTGCTAATAGCAATATTCTTTATATTATTAACGCTTTGACTTTATATTAGGCTAAAGAGTTTTTAAATAAAGAAAATATATAAAGTATATAGGATGCTTTGTGTAAATATTAGATCTTTATATATTTTAGACCTTTAAACGTTATTATATACAACGCTAAAATAAATTTTGCGTCTTAAGAGTTTAGAGGATATGTATAAATTATAAAATATATATGCAAAAAGGTACTAATTAAAGCATATTAGGCAGTTGGCAAAGTAGAAAAAGCCTATATACTATTAAGGAAAGCGTATAATATTTTTAAAAAGGAAATTAATTATAATATTAATAAGCATATGATCTTCTAGATAGCTCTTAAAGCTTTAAATAATATAACTAGACTAAATAGCCTTATATTAACGCTACTCGTTTTTAACGCTTACTTATAAATTAATTATAATTCGCTATTATTATCTAACTAAGTTACTTATGCAAAAGCAATCTTTAGGGTTATAGATAAACTATAAAAAATCTATGCCTAGATAGAGATCAATTGTGTGATTAACACTAGAAATAAACTTTAGCCATATATAGTTTAAAATCTATCGCTTTGCAGCAAAATGCTAATATAAAGGAAAAAGCAAGGGTAGCAAAGCTTATATGAGATTTAGGCGTATAAAAGATAAAATATGGTTTTTAATATAACTAATAAACCAGCAAAGTTTAAATATATGTATGTAAAACCATATTATTTGCCCTTAAAAGATAATATTGGCAATAATAATAATAAGGTTGCTTTTGCTATATAAGAACCCTTAATAGTTTGTTGCAAAGGGCAATTATAGAAAAAGACTTATATAACAATTTACCTTACCTAAAGAATATATTAGAGAAAACAATCATTTAAGGCTATTTATACAAAGACTTACCTTATACAAAAAAAAAAAAACAATTGTATATTGGCTATTAAGCTTAGGGAAAATAGTGTTATTATAACTTTAAGCGCTTTATTTAAAGAATCTAATGCTACAAAGGTTAATAACCTAATTGCACAAAGTGTCTTTAAGATAATCTAGCATAACCCCTACGTTTATTAAAATAAACAAATCTTTAAAACTTAACTAATATAAGAGATTAAGGGCAAGATAATATGCTTGTATAAGAAGAGCAAGCTGATTGTCTAAGGGTATAAAGATAATGGAAAAGATAGGGTTTTAACTCAAGTACCAACAATTCAGCGAATAAGCCAGCAACTTATCCTTACACTAAGCCTTACATTAATAAAAGACTTTAATATATATAAAGAAATGTAAAACATTACTTAAGCGTATATATAAAGCTATAATAATCTTGCATAAGTTATTTTAGCATCTCTTTTTAAAAAACTCTAAGATAAGTATTCTAAGGGCATTATTCTTTAGATTTAAAAGCCTTTATATAAACTAGCAAAGTTTAGTTTATACTAATATAAGATATACTATGTACACTATATAAAAAACTTAAATATAGATATTTTAACGTATAATTTATATTTATTAATATTTAAAAATAATTTGCATAAATTTAGAATTACTGCTCTATAAACTAATAATACGTTTAGCTTTAATACAAAAAGCTTCTTACGCTATAAGAAAAATAAAATAAAAAAAAAGAGCTACCGCACAAAGCCTAAGGCAACCCTATTGTATAATAATCTATTAAAGTTTAATAATAGCCAAATCAAATTAAACAGCAAAAACATTATCCTTATATAAAAAGGCCAGGCTAACGACCTTTAGCTTATTAACTATTGTGCGGAAAACGCAGCCTAGCAATATATTTCTCAGCGCGCACAAGCAGCATATATTTTATTAATTTTATAGCTAGAGGCTTTGTATAATTTGTTTATCGCAGCTTAGGTTTGCATACCTAAAAAAAAAGACATTATATTCCTAAACAAAAGGATTTAATAGCAAATAGATAATATATAAAGAAGTCTAAGATATATTTCTTTTAACATATTCTATGCAAAATTGTTTATTTTTACTAATGGGTTATTTGCCAATAACTAAAACCTCTTTTTCTAGCTAAGATTTATTATTATGCTTAGTAAAGAGGTAAACTGTATAAAGCACAACTTAACTCTTTAAGGGAATATTGTATACTAGAATTTCTTTAAATGCAAAAGGGTTATTAGGAGCATATTGGCTAGTAAGTTATATAAAATAGTAAATAGATTTAATATTGGAATTGCCCTATATATAACCTTAAGAAAGATTACTAATTAGCTAAATCTTTTTTAGATTTCACTAGTAATTTATATAGACTTTTACTCTATATACAACTGCTTAGTTAAGCTTAGAATAATATAAAAAAAACAATTAATAATTAATATTATAACTTTTTGGGAGTTATATAAGAGGAAAGAGATTTCAAAGGTCTAGTAGATTAATAACAGCGACAATCTAGCGAATGCGTATACAAAGGGTAAACCTAATATTGCCCTTAATATTTTAGTTTTAATAAATCAACTTATTATATAAATTAAAGGATATGTTAACTAATAAAACAAGGAGAAATAATAATTATAGTTAGACAAAATATATTTTGTGCAAAATAGAAGTTCTTATTCTTTTACCTATATTATTTTGCATAAGCTACTAAAAAATCCCTTTTTGTTAACAACTACTAAATACCCTTAATATTTCCACTATATAACCTATTACCTAGCATTAAATAGCGTATAAGCGCTAGATATAGTTAGCGTAAGCATTGTGCTAATACTTTGCTATGCATACATAGTTGCTAAAAGGGTTAGCGGAGGAGTTTGGGTTTTTATACATATAACTATAATTAATATTTATACAATGGCCGACGCTAGTAACAATACTAAACAATGTTAATTTTTTATATGAAAATAAAAATAAAAGATAAACTTATAATATAGTAAAGTATAAGTCTTATTATATAATCTTAGCAAAAGCTAGAGATATATATCTTTAATTAATGTCTACTTTAACTTGTACGTTGGCTATAAGCAAGTTGGCTAAGGCTAACTTTTAGTTTTATGTTTTATTAGTTTGCAAACGTATAATAAAAAAAAACGATAATATATTATATATGTTTTTGCAAAGGCTAAAGACATTGGCACAAGATTGGGCATTAGAGCCTAGGTATATAATAAAGGCTTAACGGCCAGCGTTTATATCTAAGAAGATTATACAAAAGATTGGTTAAGCTAGAATATTTGCAACAAGGGCAGGAGCTGCTATGGTAACTAAATTTTTGTTTATTTGCTTGTATATAAGATATTTATGTAAGTTAAAAGGTTAGTAGTAATGTATATAAAAGGGAAAAGGATAAAAGACCACGTATAGTTAAAAGTTGGTTATTGGTAAAAGAAGAAGAGAGAAAGAGAAGACCAAAAGCTAAGTTGGGAATAAGGTCTTTTATACCTCGTACGTAGCTAAAAGTGTAAATTACTTTAAATGCTGATAGGCAAGTGCCTATAATTTACTAAGAGGAAGTTTATAACTTAAAAGGCAATAAGGGCTATATGTAATTTTTTCTATATAAAGAGTTACTTAAAAGGCAAAAAACTTAACTATATGTAATATATTACGTATAGGTAATTATTAGAAAGCAAGGTCTTTAATAATCCTTATAAGTACAATTACTTTTTCTAGCATTTAACTATTAGAATAATATAAGGTCTATAGTGCGTTTCTTTTGTGAAAACTATAGTCCTTTCTCTATAATTTCTATATATATAACCATATAAGCTATAAAAGAAAAAATGCCAATATTGGAATAAATAGCATTGCAGCTTTATACGAGGGCTAGTAAAGATGCCAATGTTGACCACTAAGGTAGTCTAGCAGACTAGGACTAGGCACGCGTGTTACGTATGCCTAAAACGCATATATAAATCCTCTGTACGAGGCAAGAGACTTTGTTTCCTTTTCTTTATACGAGGTAAAGCTGAATATAATTTTATCTCTACCCCATTATATTATTTGTTTACACTTGATACGTACGTATACAAGGAAGCCCATTCAACACTATCTCCTTTAAATAAATAATACTTTATACTACATTTTATTTATTAATTTCCTAATTTGCCTTTACAAGCTTTACTCTGTCTAAAATAAAATATTTATCTAGCAATATATATAAAACACCTAATTTTAATAATCTTAATAAAAAACACTTTATACTTAGGCTATATTTTATTTACTAATCCTAATTTACCTTTATAATATTAAATCCTTAAATAAATATTAGCAATTCTACCAAAGCTTCTACTAACGGCATATATATCCCAACGCATATTTAAACTCTATACGCCTAAAAAAATACAACCCTTTTTATAACTCTAAGCTTAAGCAAAAATCCAGCTATATCTTGCAATATTATTATAAACATGCCTACTATATAAAGCAATAACTTAAATAATTTAAGCATGCCTATGCCTTTAAAATTCTATATTTATAAAACAATATATTAAAAGCTTAAAAACAACGGCTACTCGCAAGATTATATTAACTTTACTATAGCTAGCATCAGCGTAACTCAGCTTACTAAAACTATTATTAAACGCCTATAATAAAGTAGTAATATTAGCCCCCTTAAAAATACTTATCTCATTGCTGCCTAAGCAAAAAACACCCCTTAAACAAAAAAGGCCCCTTAGGCAAAAAAGAACACCCAGCAAAAAAATAATGCAAAAAGCAAAGGCAAAAGCCAAGCTAAGCAAAGCCCTAATAATAATCATCCTTAAAAGATAAATAGTCATTTTCTAAAGCATAAAAATAATAGCGGCAATTTATAAGGCTATAGCTAAGCTATTTAAATTAACAATTTTACCCTTAACAATTATAATAACATTATCTAAAAACATTACAGTTTATAAAAACATTTATTCTCCTTTTCTTTTAACAAACTTCCCTTACAATAAATTATTAATAAAGCACTTTATTCTTATACTCTTTATTACTTAAATATTTAAATACTATAGAATAAAAAGTTAAGCAGCAAGGCTAATTGCAAATTTATTTTCCTACAAAATTCTCTCTTTTCCATTACTAAATAATCTATCATTCCTAAACCCCTCTACAACCAGGTCTGCTATAGCAAAAACTTCTCCTTATCTCTAAGCCTTATCTTTTTACTTCCGCTTGCCTTATCTTAGCAGCAGTAATCCAAGGTTTTAAAAATATAGCTATAAATATAAATAATTTTATTATTACCCTTTTTATCAATTAAAATATAATATAATATATTTCTTAAGCATAAGCTAAACTTATCAACGCAAAAATAAGGTTGCTTAATTCTAATTTTTTTTTATCTAAAAAATGCTGCACATAAACTTATTAAAAAATATCCATCACACTATAATTATCATTACCTCTACTAACATCCTCATTTACAAATTAAATAATATTAATACCTAAAAAGCCAAATATAATAAAAAATATACAATATTAACACCTACCTCTCCTTTCTAATCTTCCCTATCATCATCTCTAAGATTATCTAGGACAAAATCTACAATACTAATCCCCCCCCCCCTATCAAAGCCAGCATATCTTAGCCTTTACCTTTTATTTAAAGGCCCACTAACCTAAAAACAAAGCTTACTACGCCTACCTTTATTATTATAACACCTATAGCTCTTAACGCTAGACTTACCATACCTTAATTAATAATAAAGTTTATAATATAATTAATCTAAGATTATTAGACTTTTTTAATAAATAAATCTATAAAAATAAGTATATATTCTATATAAACAGCTATATAACTAAGTTATAGCAATAAAAGACTTATAGTTTAATAAGCTATATAGCAGACTTTTATTTCTGCTTATAAATGCACTAACTACCCTATCTAGCCAAAGGCCTTTTTTAAAAATAGTTAATATTTTGTTACTTTCTGCTTTTCTATAATTGCTACTAAGCATATTCTTTTTATAATCCCCCCTCCTAGCTTATCCCCTTAGCAAACATTTTTATTTTTTCTCTATTTAATTATTAAATACTTATTAACCATAATAGTCTTACTATTATTAATAAACCCATTAGCAAACATTCTTTATATTTATCCCCTTTAATTATCATATATCTATAACCACCCTCTTTATTATAATCTAAGCATTAAATACTAATAATATACTTTATTTAATATAAACTATGCTCTTAACTTATTTTTGCTAAAACCGCCTTATAATAGTTACTTTAAAAAAAAGCTTACTTTACTTATAAATATAGATTAAGATCCCTTTTCTACTTAAGAATTAAATCTCTCTAATTTTATCT
>JALRMF010000838.1:0-10321 GCA_026120015.1 Dendrostoma leiphaemia
AAAGATAAGTTTTTCTTAGCGTTTAAATATATTTACCTTAATATAATAACTAAAAATAATATTTTAAAAAGTTTTAAAGGGGCTAAATTTATCTCTCTTAACCTAAATGCTATATTTTCTTGCTTTAATATAATATTATTAATATTATTACCACTATAAACTTTTTTATAGTTATTAGACTAATAAGTCTCTTAAATGCTATATAACTTTACTAAAGCTAAATTATAAACTAATTTTATTAAAAGTTAAATCTTTGCTTATTAAAATAGCTTTTCAACATTAATTTTAAAAGCTATTAACTAGCTTTCTAAAGCTATATAAGCAATTGCTTACTAGGTTACCCTTATATAATTAGAAAACTAAACTTTTTATAAAGTAAATAAAGCGCTTAGTAAGCGCTGCAAAGCTAAAAAAACTTAATTATAAAATAAAAGGGGCTTTATTAAATAAAATATAAAAAGACTTTTAGCAAAGAGAAATATAGTAGATAAGCAATTAGAGGAAAAGGGTAAAAATAATAGTTTGTTAAAATGTAAGCAGGTAAGTAATAGGCACTATAGAATTTATTGCAAGGCTAGCTATAATATGCAAATATATTTAAAAGCTAAAGAAGTAGATAATAATAATGATTCTAAGTAGTTTTAATTAATTTATAGCGTTTATGTAGAGTTTTAGTTAATCTAAGGGGTGGGTATAGTGAAAAGTGTGTCGCTCGATGTCCTGTGTCGCTCGATGTACAACTACGTTAAAGTTGCTAGGGATAGAGATTAACCCTTGGGCAAACTCTTTGTTATTTGCTATTGTTAATAATTATATAAAAAGGTAAAAAAGGTTATTAATTAATTAAAAAAGAGTTTAGTATATTAGTAAATTGTTGCTAAAGGATATAAAATAAAACTATGCAAAAGGAATTAATGTTAGGAAAACTTAGCTTATGTGTTTTATTTGCTTTTAAAAGGGTTTTTATATAAATAGGTAAATAATAAAGTAGTTGCTAGGGTAATAAAGTGTGATTTTTTTAAGTTTTAGCAAATGTATTTTAACTATATAATAGGAAAAGATTATAAGATTTAAAAGGGTTATTATTATTATAAAAAAGACTAATTTTTAAAGCGTAATAAAAGTAATAATATATATATTGCTAGATATAGTTATTAAAGAAGTTATAAAGCTATTTATAATATTATTTTACATTAAAAACGCTTAGCAAGTATAATATATAAATAAAAGCTAATTATAAAAATTAGCATAGTATCTTTTCTTGCGAGATTTTAACAGCGTTGCTATTAGCAAACTACTTTAAAGGTAAACTATTTTTTTTACCTTATTATTTATAGTTAATTAATTTAATTATTAATTAGTGTTAGTAAGGTTTTATTTAGTTAAATAGTGCATTATTGGGTTATATAATATATTTATTTATTAGTGGTAGTTAAAAGGAAGGGAGGCTATTTACGTTGGGGAATAAGGCTATAGAAGGTGGCTTATGTCCCCCTCCGTTCCGCACTAGCCGTGGCCGGCTAGCGCCGGTCCGCGGCGGACTGGTCTTCCAATCGGACAAACGTAGGCCCGGTCCTTCCTTCCAGCTATGAACCTACAAATATAGAAGAGTGTAAATCTGAACACATAAACGTAGCTCCACTGAATGCATAACTTGAAGTAATTTATTTGCCTTCAAGGTTCACCAAAGGTTCTCCGTGCTGCCGCTACCAACTGCTCATCGGACTCTTCAGCCTTCAGGTCCTCTCGATCCAAATTCAAACTTATCACTGCTTCCATATATTGCAACGTCGGCCTCTCTGTAGGGTCATGGTCCAGACAGCGGCAGACATATTGCCTAAGAGCAAGATCATATGCCGCAAACTCGTTGCCTTCTAAGAGAAAGTGACCGTATGTATAACCATCGCGCCTGGTGTCGGGCGGATCATGTGCAGATTCTGATTCGTAGTTGTAGGCGTGAATGTGTGGAGGAAATATAACTTCGCAGTGAGTGATAAGCTGCCACATTATCCAGCCGGTTTGATAGAGGTTGGTCCACCAGTGGTAGTTCCCTGCTGTGCTTTCTTGTAAAAGGTTGTCCAGATCGATCGAGGCTTTGTAGTCCCATTCCTGGGTGAACTGTTCTGGGACCCAGTGGGCGAACTTGCCTCGGACGCGCAAGCGCCAGAGTTCAAATCTATTGGCAAAATAAGCACGGGCAGTCTTCTCGCCGGTTGGGATCGAGGAAGGGTTCATGTTTGACCATTATAAGAAGAGTACTCACTCATCTCGAGCTAACGTGTCATCCGCGATTTTCGCTATGCCTGGGTCCGCGATTTTGATTATAGGCACAACATCGTGAGGCTCTCCAGGTTCGCCGTAGTGGCCGATTAAAGCTACAAAATGTCAGCGACATCTCTTCAGTGTTTGGATGCTTGGTCTATTCTCAGAAAGGCAGAGCTCACCGTTGCTTGGATCCAAGTCAAAATGCACCATGGCATCCCATCTTCCATCTTGGTTTCGCCTGATATGGCGAAAATCTGGTACAATCTCATCTCTACACGGTACTGCCTCGTTCCATGGGTCTTTTTTGGCATCTCTAAACTGGTCTGGGAAAGCCATTGCCACAACGCCCTTGAACAGGCACTGAAAAATAAGCCAGAGCATGCGGTTGGAAAGCCGTTGTTGTGTATCGACAAGCCTTTGTATAAGCCCTCGTACTGAGCCCCGAGGCATGTGTTCTAATATGATAATGTCACGGCGCTGGTCCAATGAGGTCCTTGCACGATTGATAGCGTCTCTCTTTGACTGATCATAATTGTCACCCGTCTGTTGTCCGCGAGATCGGCTCGGCCTTGTGGTCAACTTTGAGAAGGCATTCTATAAAACACCTAGGGGTCAGCATAGTTCTTCCACGTTGAACACTGTTGCACGACCAGAAACAGGACTGCAAATGCTAATACGTTGATGTTTGTACAGTGGGTACGTACGGCTAGCCTCTTGATTGGGTTGCGAGTGGGCTTCGGCTGTGGGAGAGGGAGAGACTGGAGCAAAACTCGTTGGATGAAGTGCGCTGCTCCAGACATCCGCTGCAATTCACGTCAGCAAGAGTGTCCCAGGTCCTCGTCAGAAGTTTGCAACGGAAGAATACTGACGACAATATTCTCCACTTCTTTCGTCTGGTCTCTTAATGCTGACCGGGAGTTCCTCAGCGGTGCCTTCACAACAACCGTCTGCTTCTGACCATCTACTCCCATCATTTCGAGTAGGAACACCGCGCCGTAACTACAGTAGTTCCCGGTTAGTATTGTGCACTCCAACAGTTTCACGTGTCTTTAGAGATGTATTGGGAGGTGTCTCACGAGGAAAAAGAATCACAAAGAGACTTTGCCTCATAAGAAATCCTATAAGACACCTCACAAGACAGAACGTTGGGAAATCTTGGGTGCGCGAAGGTTACTTACCCACCCTTACCCAACAACCTCTTCACTTGCAACCCCGTAGGTCGAAAGTCTCGCCTGCTCGCTCGCATCAATCGATTCACAACTTGCCTATCAGCTCCAACGGCGGCTTCGGGTGCCCTACTCAGGCTGCGGATCCGTGCGGCCTCCGGGTCAGGTCTTAGTCTTGTTGGCCTTGCAAAGCGGACTATACCCATGTGCTGAAGGTTGTCGTGTCGATATTGCCCACGCTCTGGTGGGATCTTGATCCTTCGGATCTGCTCTCCACGGTGCAGTCGATCATAGGTCAAGACCATGAACGGTCCTTGCCACCAGCTTCGGAAAAAGTCGATTGTCTGCCTCTTTAGTCGATTTAACTGGCTCGTGTAGACTAGAAGAATTTTGATTAACTCTCATTGTTTTGTGGTTTTGAAGACACATGAACACGAAGCTGCACGCAAACACATGGAATGTCCGCAGACCGCTGTGGCTGTTTGACACAAGGGAGCATAGCTCTTCTGTGTCTTCCAAAGAAGGGAATTGAACGGATTTGAAGTGCGTAAGTTTTATGGAGGAAACTTTTGTTCCGAGAAATGCAATATGTGTGTCATACCGGGATCCACAATGTCAGGGCCTCTGGCAGCATTTGGACGTTGTATAAGCGTCTGGTCCATCAAGGGGGGAATGACCACATCGACAACGGCATCGATCATATGTGCGTGCTCGTCGACAACAGGAGCGCCAAAGGCAGTCGCTGTCACTGCAGCGAGGACAGCAGCTCTGAGTGCTAGGGGCTGCTGTGGTCTGGACCCCGAGCTGCTCGACCCTGGAGTATTTCGTTCTGCCATGTTGATATGCGGCGTGCTGGCGAAAATATTGTTGGATTTCGTAGAGAAATACCTGGGTACTGTGTGTGTGAGTTAGAAGGCAAAATAGAACGAACTTTCAAGGTTTGGTGTTGAGATCCCAGCATGACTCAAGGGTAAGCTTTCTTGTTCCAGCAAAGCAAATGAAGCAGAATTTGTCTTTGAGACTGCATACTCAAACCAGGATTACGAAAGACTCAATTCAGCCTCCGGAATTGGTCAAATGGACAAAGAACGTGTAAAGTCCATCACGCCACGCGATTTCTCCCAGGCCACGCTGGGTCCTGGCACCTCAAAGAAATCCGTCCAGAGATGCCCGTTTACGGATAAGTACAGGACTTACTCCGTGTCTCCCTGCCAAGGACCCTCGAGCTCGCAAAGTCGTTTCGCTGAGTTGTGCAGCATTTTGCTCGGCATAGGGCTTGCTAACTTCAAGCTGGCGCTATGCATATCTCGGCACGGTCTACGGCAGACTGTGACAAGCTCCAGGGCCGGTACTGTGTTTACTAAGTACTTAAGTACCCCAAGCCTCGGAGCCGCAGGCGGCCGCGGCACGAAATGCGGAGGCGAACACGCGAGCGCGACTCACGCGCCGTCGAGCCCACAGCTGTGAGTCGTTGCCATACCCCAGCCTTAATATATTTGAGGTTGAGATACTCCAGGGAACGCATCGTCACGCGCAAACATCGTTCTGCTGACCCGGCAGCCTGACACAAAATGGCGGACTATACTGCAGGGTCGGATGTTGTCAAGGACGCTCATCCGAATGAGGAGCTGCTGCTGAAGGAGGTCACTGCTTTCTTGTCCGAGGTTGAGAACCTGTGAGCCTTGCTTTGGTACGCGCGAAGAGCCCTTTGGCTGATGGTGGCGCAGCACACCTGGAAAGTCTCTCGAGCAGCATCTCAACGAGAACTACGGTCCGGGCAACGCTCACTACGACGCATTTGCGCGCCTGATCAAGCTCGGCCTGGAAGAAGGCTGGGCTGCCAACGTCGACATCGCCGGTTCGCGGTACCGCCGGAGCCGGGTATCAGGTCCGACGGAAGCCACGCGGTATTGCTCGGTGACGACTGTGTACATGAGCACGCTCGACGGCGAGGACGATTTCAAGGGGCAGTACCACGCACATCCGTATGGCGAAATCAACTGTGTGGTCCCGATCGACGAGGGCGCCCAGCTCATGGGTCTCAACGGGTGGCAAGGCGCGGGATGGACAAGCCCGCACGCTGGAAGCCATCATTACCCACAGTGTAGGAATGGAGGCCTGGTTGCGCTCTTCTTCCTCCCCGCTGGCAGGATCAGCTACGAGGCACAGCCGGGCGATCCTATGCCTGTGGTATCGTGAGTGTGACAATTGACCAGGCAACGGCAAGAATTGCAGTACGCAGATTCGCAAACGTGACGAGACGATCCTGCTGCGGCAACGCCCACGAGTGCAACTGAGATCCGGCATGTTTCTAAGTCTCAACCATATCCTTCTACAGAAAATCGATCTGCCCCTTTCGTCTTCATTATGATTTTGCTCTCGGGTCGTCTGGGACACAGTTGTCCATATCATCTTGTGAGATCCGAATTTGTGTGTGCCTACATAAATGTATGTACTTTTACTTTCCAGGGTTGCTCACCCGTCAAACCAGTCAGACGGGAGTCGAGGCATCTCTTTGATCCTGCTCGGTCTTCCACTGCTATCGCTTTCTATGATCATGATAAGTATAATAGAATCTTCTGGAATTCCTTGGAACATAAGGTCAGAGGGACTGGAGTAGATATGTAGATTCCCGATGGACCAACGCGATTTCACAGGGTAGTAAGGGTGCCTGTTCATTTTACGCCACGTTGAAGACAATATACTCTGGTCCCAAACAATGACATACTGCACAGGCTCTGAATGGGGTCTAATTCGGCGCCTCACTCTGGACAGAACACAACATTCCCGAAGGTACATAAGTCAGGATGTGATCAAGGGCCTGTCTTGTGAATGATAAACGGGCTCCTGGCCACAAGGAAGTTATGGTGCGCGACAGTGCTCACGTGGGGGAAAAAACCCTGCTTTGACCTAAATTATACAACGCTGAAAAGGCATGAAATTAAAATTGTAAATAGTATATACCTATAGCTGGACCCTTAGACAGTTAATCAGACGGTCCCCCAGACAGTCTCCTAGACAGACAGTGCTCCAGACAGTTGATTAGCAAAGGGATTACAATAGAAAAAGTTGGCCAAAAAGACGAAATATATATATATATATATGATATCTAGTCTAGTTGACTGTTTGGTTGATTATCTGGTTGATAGATTAGTCAACTATCTCAGGGATTATTTGGTTGAGCGTTTGGGGAATGTTTGGTTGAGTGTCTCGGGGACTATCTGGGGTTAACCGTCTGGTTGACTGTCTAGGGGTCCGGCTATAGATATACACTACTCACAATTTGAGTTTGTGCATTTACATATATTACCTCCCTTTACGCTGATGAGGTGGTCATAGTGTGTTGGTAAGTTAATCTCCGTATACGAAGAGGTCTAAATGGGGGGTGAAAACGAGTGTATTTGCTGTTGTTGTTGATGATGTCTAGCAGAAGGAACGGAAGAGAAACTATCATTGTACGCCAAAGGGATTAGGCATATACGCATACAGTCCCTTCTAATTGCCGTTGGGCCAAATCGGCCCGACTAGCCATTTAGCTAGCTGGTTTCTTCTAGTAGCTATATGCCTTTAGTCTAAGGCAGACCAGGCTATTGTTATAGCTATTAACCTACACTAGCAGTTTTTTGTATTAGCTCGTAACCCCTTATTGTATGCTTTAAAAGATTAGTTTAAAACTTAAGCTATAAATAACTAGTTGCTTAAATAAGAAAGAAATAAGTAATAATTATACTATATAAAGAAAATATACTTATTGCCTAGTTTATAAGCTTTTAAATAAAACCTTTTACTTATATTATTAACTTATTATTATTAACTAGGCATTCTAGCGCTTTATTTAGTATAGCTTTTGTTATAGTGTTAGCAAGGTTGTTGTTGCTATTAACTCATTATACCTTTGTGATTTTGCGCCGTTTATATAACTAATGTAAAGCTATTATATTAATTATTAGCTTTTTTTCCCTAGTTGTACTTAATTTAACTAGGCACTTATACAAAGAATATAAGTTTGTATAAATGATTAAAGGCATTGTAGAAAGGCTAAGTTTATTAGTTATTAAGCAGAGCGTTGTCTCTATTAAGAGACTAATATTAAAAGTGTTAATAATCCTATAAATCTTTAACGCTAGAGAGCTTTGAGTAATCCTTTTGCACTTAGTAAAACTTTAATGCATAAGATTTCCTATTAATATAAATTAACTATTAATACTGGTCTTATTTCCAATTGCTAGAATAAACTTAATCTAAAAGCTTAAATCTTTATTGCTAGCTAAAGAGCTGTTGGCAAATGCAAAGAGCTTAGCTATTGCTAAATTAAGAGAAATATATTATAGCCCTTTTAATAAGTTACTAAGTTGCTATTATAAGCAACTATTAAGCTTTATATAATTGCCTTTATTAAGGTCTTAAATTTAAGTAGTAATAAATAGGTTAAAAAAAGCCTTTAGTTAGCAAATTAAGGCAATATAAGCACTATAGGCGCGTTGCTCTATATATCGTTAGGCTTAGTTAGCTAACTTAAAATTAACAAAAACAATCTTAGTGCCTTAACCCTTTTGCTTTAAATTTAACTTAGCCTTATTTATCATTAATATAGCGCTATTAAAATCTAAAATAATACTAGGGGAAAAAAAGGTCTTAAGCTTAGCTTTAAACTAGGCCTTTTGCAACTTTTAGTTTTTTAATGCTAAAAAAGCTAATATAGCTAAAATAAGAGTATTGTTAATTTGCATACTAATAAAGCTAAAATTTTTTAGAGATTTGTTGATAATTAGAAGGCATAGGTTATAGGTTAAGGTTAATATATTAAGCTTTTCTCGGTAGTAGCCCTAGTATATAGCAAACTAGTAAATGCCTGCTTTAGCAATATTGTAAAATAGCTTAATTACCCTAATAATAGTGTTTTAAGGGTATTTAGTCTATAGAGCAGTTAAAATAGCAGCTAGTATAGTATATATAAGTTTAGTTTATAATTATAAATATGCTTAAGTAATGTTGCATAATAATAGCATTATATTGCTTTGCAATAGTAACAGCACAAAGGCTAAAATCAACCGCTAGCTAGCACATTAAATTGTAGAAAACTGCATTAAAATAAACGCTTTCTCCTTATTATTATAGCCTTATATAATCAAGCATAACTTTTTATAAGGCTTAATAATCTTGCTTTTAATTTTTTATACTATATAGGCTTTAAAGATGCGGTGGCTATTATACCTAGCCTTGCTATAGCGTTTAAAGCTAAAAATGCTATAGCTAATAAGATTGTTTACCTTTTAGGCATTAAACGCTTTAAACAGCTTGCTTAGGGTTATTATAATGCTGTCGTTCTTTAACTTAACGGCAAAGTCATAGTCGTCCTTTTCTTTCCTTGTTAGAAAAGCGTTAGCCGGCTTATTCTTTGAGCTAAAAGGTTGTCCCCTTTGCTTAAGCTTTATAGTAACTATAATTATATTGCTAACAGTACTAACAACATTAGCGACATTGTTAAAAGGCTAGTAGTCTTTATTGTTGGTTGCTGAGGAAAAAAAAGAAGTGTTAGTATTAAAGTTGCAATAAATAGTTGCTAGGGAAAAAAGAGAAATAAAGATATTAGAGTTGTAATAATAGAGTTGAAGAATAGTTGATTTAAAGGTAATAAGCCTGTTAGGTATCTTAAGAATAACGTTATAATTATTAATAGCTATAATCTTATAAGGCCTCTGCTAGCTATTCTTCTCTTGCTAAACCTATACTTTACTTTAAAATAAAAGCTTAAGCATATTTATAGTAAATGATTTATTCTAAGTATTAAGGGCGCCCTTTACTTAGCACTTAGCTGCTGCCTTATATAATACTTTTATAGCCTTTTATACTGCTTTAGCTCTTTTAATAATTAATAGCAATAAAGCTAAATTGGTTATTATATAAGGGTATGCATTAAAAATAAAAAGGGTAGAAATAAGCTTATAAAGTCTAATAGTATTATTAATGGCCTTAAAAGCTATTTGCAAGATTGCTTTGTTAAATGTTATATTATAAAGCTTATTATATAAAATATTAAAGGCTTGTTAAAGTAGAGCGTAATATTATTCTAGCTTGCTAATTAACTAATAAGCTTTAATGAAAACCTATTTATATATAATTCCCATTAGCCTAGCTTCTAATCTGAACTTTATAGAGGCAAAATTAGTGCTAGCATTATATATAATTATGTTGGAAGGTCTTTGATAAATATTAATCTATAGTAAACATAAGTGTTAGTAGGGTCTCACTTGGTGGAATCGTGCACTATTGGTTATATAGTTGATTTATAGTTGGTGGTTGTTGAAAGAAAAGGAGGCTATTTACATTAGGGAACAAGGCTACAGAAGATAGCTTATGTCCCCCTTTGTTCTACACTAGCCGTGGCCGGCTAGCGCCAGTCTACGTTAGATCGGTCCTTTAATTAGGCAAACGTAAGCCTAGTCTTTCCTTCTAGCTATAAACCTACATTGGCAGTTTTTTTCTTTCGCTAGCTGTATAATTATACACTTCCTTCCACCGTTATATAAAAACGTTTAAATAAGCAATTACTTGCCTAATAGGGTTAGCTATATATATATACGCTTCTTTTTCCTATTCTTCTTTTCTTTTTTTCTTTTATTACTTTAGTTTATAGCTTTTTCTATAAATCTTTTTATTTATATAGCTAATTAGTTATTATTAATAAGCTGTTCTAAAGCTTAATTAAGCAATGCTTTAATTATAACGTTAGCTAAATTATTGTTTTTATTAATTTATTTGATTTTTAAGATCTTTTGCTATTTATATAATTAATAAAGTATTATTATATTAATTATTAAATGCTTTTCCTTTATTATACTAAGCTTAATAAGGCATTTATATAATAAATATAAATTTATATATATAAT
>JALRMF010000839.1:0-10277 GCA_026120015.1 Dendrostoma leiphaemia
CTTTAAATAAGTTAATTATAGTAAATCTACTTAATATTAACTATTTTTACACTATTAAACATTATAATATAATATTTTTTAAATAAAAAGTGAAATATATTTAATTTTTTAGTAAGCTTTTATATGCAGGCGCTGCTTTGCTAAAGTGGGGAATATAAACGGCGTGTTTAAGGAGGCTCTCCTATCTCGGCACTACCAATCTATCGGACGGCCGCCTGGTGCCTGTAAGCAGCTGCCTATATAAGTATTTTAATACATCAAGGCGAAACAGCGCCGGTACAGTAAAGTTTAACAGGTTTACCACCGCGACCTTTCGAGTTTCAAGCATATGGCCCCAAACGCAAACATGATTCTTCGCCGTACATTGAGGATATCCTTGGAAACATGCAGGGTCTGTTACATAAATGTACATAAAATACTTTCCGCTGCGCTTGTGGTACCTGATCTGCCCGGTGTTTAGCTCACGATGCTGCCTAGGCAGTTCAGATGGCCTCTCTGCGATCCACTGCCTCCGGCATTGCAATTTGACAAGATCTGTGGTAATGGTACGCTTTTGACAGTCCTGATAGTGATAGCCTATTCCGCTTCCATGTTCACACGAGACCTTTCGCCTTCCAATACACACCCAGGTCACAAAGGAGCGCTCATTTCAACGATTTACCCAAGCCCCTGGCTTTCCAATCACTGAGGCTCACAGCAAGATGAGGCGCTGCGTCCCTCACACTACAGTCATAAGCTACAATGACAAAGACGTTCTCGTTGTTGTCAAGCTCCTGCAGCCAACTCACTGTTTCTGTCGTCAGAGGTACATCCAGCCCATCGGATGTGGTTTCGACGAGTTCACGTCCGCTCTGGAGAATGCTTGGGATCAGCACAACGGAAAGGTAGACAACAAGATTAGCAAAAGCTCACATGTAACCACTCTCGAGTATTAGTGACTTTGGGTTTGTGGGTGCTCCGGGCAACATTGCTTGTCTAGACCCCCTGCCGACCATCAACTTCGTGGTCGTTGGGAAGGTGAATGGGTCGTCGATGTAGTCCCAGTGCCAGTGGCTGAGAATATCAAATTCATATCGGGCCAGCAAGACGTGCAGGCTATATTATAAATATCTCAGTCCCCAGGCCGACACGGATTATAAGAAGTTACTGACCACTATATAAATGCCTCGACTTCATTACAAATGCCGTGATCCTCCAAAAGGTCAGCGACATTACTGGCAACTTCAATGTCATAATTCGTGGTTGGCAGATAGGGAGTAATTACTATAGTCCTTGCGTATGCCAAGGTGCCACATCAGCTTTCTACGGTTCAGGTACTCTAAAGAAAGCAGAGAGAAGAAGACGTTTTAAAGGTATCCAGACCTAGCACAGTCGGTGCCATAAACCTTTGAAGAATAGCTGGGCCAAAGTTAACCAGGTTAATCATCTTCACGATGATAGTCTCTTTACGGCCGGGCAGGTCCACAGCAAAAGCGTCTTAAGCCATAGCTTTAAAGTTCAATCTCAGCTTAAACTTCGACCTAGTCTCCGCTCTAAGCTTAAACAAGTTCAGATATGCTTTACACCAACATGCTAGACTCAAGGAAGCGTCAACAAGTCTAGATCCTGGTATCTCGCGCCGCCCGCGGTAGAATCGCTACTTTACGTGCAACGTAGATTAGATGCTGCTGGTAACAAAGCTGGTCCGAGTCCCCCCCGCGCAGGGAGTGCAACCTTGAGTTCGGGAATGCATAAATACTTTAGGTTGCCAAGAAGATACATGCCACCCTCCTCCCCGGCCTGACGGTAGCTCGAAAGGTTTACCGACTTGCCGGCAGCTCGCGGTTGGGATACCCAGGCGACGACACCTTACAGCTCCTTGATCATGGCCTTGTTAGGTGGCTTGGCATTACAATAGCATCGGCTGATCGGGTTGCCTAGGGAGGAACCATCACTGATCATTCGTTTGGCTCCAGGCAAAATAATCATTACTTTCTGTTTATTTAAGCAGTATAACGACGGCTACTTTTGCTGTGACTTGTTACTTTAGGACTTGATTTGATTCTCTCTACCGCAGTGCGCCGTCGCCGTAGACCTTTCTCTCTATTGGAACAGCTATCGAAACAGTCTTTTCCATACGTTGTACATTAGTCAGCTTAGCCCTAGGGAACCCCCTTGGTTCCCCTTTAGGCTATTAGTAGGTGGCCTTCTTTAGACTAACTAGGGGCTATACTTAGACATAAAATATATAATAATAAAGTTAAAGCCTTTAAAGATACTCTTATATATACATGTTACAGCACAATTAAGCAGACTATAGGTTTATAGAAATAATTTGTTGTTGCATAAAAAGAAAAGAGAAAGAGATTAGCTAGAGCAGCGCCGACGGTTTGCTAGCTTTTATAATTATTATACAAAGTAAGTCTTATAATCTATTTAGTATTATAGTAATACTTTTTCTTTTAAACTATATTTGTTTTTAAATGCAGTGTAAAAGCAGTAATGCTATAAAGTAATTATAGTATAAGGCTGCTTTATAAGCATTGCGCTAATATATAGCTAGCGGCGCAACTGCGCTAGTCCCAAAGTAAACTAAGTATAATAGCTGCTTTAATAAAGGTAAATAATACTATATAGCTCTGCATTTACAATTATATTTCTTTTCTTTTTTTTTTTATATAATAATACTACTTTGCCTTTTTTCTATTATAACTAATGCATTATTGCTATAAAGTTATATATAGTTATAATTAATTTTTAACTATTTTTGTTTTTTTACTATTATTTTGCCTTTTCTTTGCTATAAACATAGCTTTATACTAGTTTTCCTCTATTAGTTCTTTTGCTGCTTTTAACACATAGCACTAATTCTGCCACTATTATCTTTATATTATATTAGTAATATAAAAGCAAAAAAGTAGCAAATAGCTAATTATAAGCTGCATTGCTATACTTAGCAAAAGTATTTATGCTTAGTACACTTAGCAGTATAATAAGTATATTAAAGTAAGTAAAGTAAATAAGTAGCATATAAATAGCGGTTTGCTAATAAAGCATAATATAAGTTTTTATTAGCATAATAAGTAATATTATTAATTTTATTAAGCTTATAAACTAAGCTTAGCATATATTTTGTTTCTTTAAGCATAAAAATAACTAAGAGCTTTGTTTTGCTAGCGTAAAGCTAGCGATTAATAATTATATCGCTTATATAAAGCTAAAGCAGTAGCAGGCTATTATAAATGCTAGCTTTGCTTTAACTAAAGGTTTTTTATCTATAGTCAATATTTATTATTATTATTAAAGCTTAGCTACCTTAAATAAAAGCATAATATTAATAAATTACTAATAATATATTATTTTATAATGCTAAACTCAGTATAAACTACGCCTTTTAATAACTTTATTGCTGGCCGCTATTTTTTTTACTGCTACTATAGCTAATTTTTACCTGTTTAGCTACTATACTATGCTTATTACTGTTAAAAATTAAAAGTTTTAGTTAATTGTAAGTATATAATAAGCTTATTATAAAAGCAAAGGGTTAATAAAACAATAGCATAGGTTTGCATAGTTAATAATAATAAAGGCTTTGCCTAGTAAACTATAGTTAAACGCGCCTTTTATTAAGCAGTTTTAGCCTAGTAGTCCCTTGCGGCTAAAGGCATTGTTAATTTAAATTAAAAATCTAACTTAAAAGACAATTTTAGCTTAAACAATAGCGAAAAGTAGTAGAGTAAGTACTAAATAGGTAGCAGTTTTATGTTAGAAAAAAAGCTAATAGATAGATAATTAAGCTTATATATAACAAAGATAATTATAAGGATATTATCTAAAAAAAGATAAAGGCTTTTCTTATCTCTACGCTATAAGCGCACCAGCGCTTTGCCGTTTCTTTAGCCTTAATAACTAAAGTAATTATATATATAAAAAATAGCATAACTTATAGCTTATAAACATATAAGTGTTAAATTTTATTATAGTTAAAAATATATTGTTTAGTTAAGTTTTTAGTTTCTTTTTAGTAGTAGTTTACATATGCTGCGCAATTATAGCTATAAATAAAAAATAATAGCAAAATAATAGCAAGCTTTGCTTATACAACGCTAATTCTTTAGTCTTATACTGCTCTTATATTAATTTTAATAATGCTTTACTATGCTTGCTTATAGCATTAGCATTATAAAAAAAAAAAGTTTTAAGTTTAATAGTAGCTTTTATTATTTTAATAGTTCTAGCTTAAATAAATAATCTCTATAGAATTTAGTAATCTTTAAATTGTAACTTTAAATATTTATAATAGGCTGCTAACTAGGATAGTGTAAGAAAGGCTACTTAATGTAATATTTAAGGCTTATAAAAATATTGCAAAAGTTAAAAATAATATTAAAATATTAAAATAGCTTAGCTTTAATATTATAAATATTTATTATTATTTTGCCCTTAGCTTACCGCTGGTATAAGGCGTTAGCCTTATTTTAATCTAGCAAGCTTAGCTAATTTTAACAAATAAGCAATATAGAAAAAAAAGTATTAATAATATTTAAGCAGCTGCACTGCTGTTGCTTTGCAGTATACTTTTATTATTAAAATAAAACTAATCTATTAGTATAAAAGCTTTTTTATCAAGCAGCTTAAATTTATATACTTTATACTTATTTAAACTAGGTTTTTAATTTATAGCGTTTTAGCGTTTAAATAGCGCTAGTTTACTTAGTTTTTATACTTGTCTTAAATAGCAGTAAAAATAGCTTAAATATTTTTAATAATTTGCTTTAAATAGTTAACCGCTATAAAAGTAAATTAAAACTTTTTTTGCTAAGGCTTAGTCTTAGAGCCTTATTAGAGAAGCAGTGGTTTAGTGTTTATTTAAAGGTTAAAGCTATAATTTATAAAAAAAGAAAAGATATAAGTTAATTTTAAGGCTTAGTTATTAAAAGCAAATTTAGCTAAGGGAAACCAATTAACCTAATTATCTTAATAAAAAGTATAATATTTTTAAAAGTATTATTTTAAATAAGCGTTAACTACTTTTATTTAATCATTAGTTTAAGAGTAATAAGTTATAAAGGCATATAATATAATTCTTAAGCGGCAGCTAAGTTTTCGTTAAAAAATAAAAATAAACTATGCTCTTTAGTTAGAAATAATAGTGGAAAGAATATTATAAAAGTAAAATACTTTTAAAACAATAGCGTTAGCTAAGCTAGCCGCAATAAGATTAAAAATAAAAATAAAGTATTATATTTTAGAAAGTCTATTAATAATAATAAGTATATTTTTATAAGTAAGTTTATTATAAGTATATAGTGGGAGAAAGCTAATATAATTTATAGATATATTTTGCTAAGGCTAAAAAGATATAAGCAAAGGGTTTAAAAGGCTAGCTAGGGCATTGTAGGAATTTTTAGTAAATTTACAAAAGTAGCAGTCTTAAACAAAAATGCCAGCGTCTTAAAATATATTTAGCTAGTAATAAGATTATTAGGTTTTAACACAGCCTAGGTAGCTCTTAACGCTAAAGCTATAAGTTTAGTAAAGTATTTAAAGACAAAGGGTAAATTTTAGTGGGATAAAAAAAACGTTTATAAACGTAGATTTAGCTATTAATTACTTAGCAATTAGCTTTAGCAAAGCATATACTCTAATGCAAAGCTAAGGGAAAATAGCAGTAAAAGTTATTTTAAAAGCATTATAAAATATTTTAGCAAAGGTTTAAAATAGTATAAGCTTTTTTAATAAAAGTATTTATAAGTTTAAAAGTATTTAGGTTATAAAGATAAACTAAAAACTATTAGCTTAAAGGTAAAAGTATACGTTAGTAGTTAATAATGTAATTATTAAAGTTATTAGTATAATTTGCTAGCTAGTTAGTAGCAAACTAAAAGAGCGCGTTTAATATAACAGCTTTAAAGCCTAAGCAGTAGTAAATTTAAAATTAAAAATCGCTAAGAAACTTAAACTAGCAAACTTAGCGTTAGTTTAAAGGCTTTATAGTAGCAAAGTACTATAGGTTTTTATAATTTATTTATACTTTAATTAGCCCTTTAGCGCTTTAAAGCTTTAGCTGCTATTTTTTAAAAGCTTTTATAATAATAAAGAGTTTTTTATTATAAATCTTATAACTACACTTTGCTAATATATACTTTGCTAAAAAAAAGGCAATAAGCTATAAAGTCCTTATTAAATTATATTAAGAAAATACTTTTTTTAATACCTAGTTAAAAGCGTCTGCCTTTATTACTATTTATTTTATAAAGTTATAATAAGCAAAAAAAGTCTTAGAAAAAAAAACTTAGCAAAGCTTATAAAAGGTTGCTTTAGCCTTTAGTAAAAAAGCGCTAAGCTATTTTACTAAGCTTATTACTTTAGTAAAAAGGCAAGCAAATATTAAAAGACTTTTAATAAAGTAGCGGTAAAAATTTGCAAAGCTTAGAAAGCATTAAAGATTTTTAAAAGTAGCTAAAGGCTTTTATTAGTAAATTGCTGCTACCTTTTCAAAGTTTATTTAAATGCCTTTAATAATAATAATAAAACTAAAGTATTTTATAAATGTAACTTTAAACTTATATTTTCCAATATTAATAATAAAGTTTACTTATGCAAATTTTGCTATTATATTATAAATATATTGCTTATGCTTTGCTTATAAATTGCTATAAATAAGTATATTATTAAAGTATACTATAGCATGCTTATTTAAAATATTAAAAAGTATATAGTTAATATAGTGCTAAAAAAAGCTAAATGCGCTAATTATGCTAAAATTTGCAACCTAACACTTAAAAAGGCTAAACCTAGTAATAAACGCTGTTTTTTATTTGTTTTTAAAGGCAATTTAAAGGCAATTAAACGCTATAATAATATTTAGCTTAATATAAAACTTTGCTTTATATAAAGCATTTAAGGTTTCTTAAATAAAAGAAATAAAATAGCGGTTTTTAATTATAATGTTACTTAAGCCTTTATAATCTATATAAACTTATATACCGCTGCTAGGCTTTTAAGCTAATAATATAAGTATAGCAGTTAGTAATTAGCTAAATTAAATAAAGCTTTTGCTAAGGTATTTATTAAGGTACTTATAGACTACAAGGAGCTTTTTAAGGGATATAGGGCATAAGTGATGATTAAAGGGCAAAGCGCTAGCAAAAAGCTTAATTTTATAGTTAAAACTCTTATAAAGCAAGAGTTTTACAGCAGCTAAAGGGAAAAAGGCGTGGTAAAGGTTTTTTAAGTAGCTAGGCAATAAGTTTTAAATAGCTGCTAGTAATAAATTAAGCTTACTATTTAAATATTTTTAAATATTTTTCTTAGATATATAGCAAAGCTATAATTAATTTGCTATCTAAATATAAAATTTGCATAAGCGAAAAAATAGCAAAGCAATATTAAAGGCAAGATTTAAACTTATAATTTAGCGCAAAGCTAAAGAGAAAGTTTTAAGTATAACTTAATTAAAAAAGCAGTTATTATTAAATATATCTTTAAAAGTAATATTTAAAATAAGCTTAAACTTAGCAAAAAATATTATTTAAAAGTAAATACTTAATTACTTATAAAACGTAAGAAAGTTTTATGCGCTAAGAATATAAATTAATAACTTAGTAATAATATTAAGCTAGGTTTTCACCGCTGCTTTAGCGGTATAAAAAATATAAAGTAAATTTATAAGTAGTAAAATAAAGGGTTAATATTAATATTAAGGTAAAACTTTAGTATAAGTTTAGCCTTTAATTATTATAATGCTAATAAATTAGTTAATTTAAGAGTTAAATTAGCAAAGTTAAAATAAGCTTAAGATAATATTAAAGTTTAATAAAGGCTAGATATAAAGGGGGAAAAGCGTAGAATTATTAGCAAGGTTATAGTAAATAAGGCAATATTTAGTAATAAATTTTGCTATAAAGCCGTTTATAAGCTGCAAAAGTTTTTGCTAAGTAAGGTAATAATAAGGAATAAAGTGTTTTTGCGCAAAAATAGCGTTAATAAACCTAATAAAAAAATATTTAAAGTTTAAAAAGATTAAACTAATAATAAAGTAATATTAAGCTATAATATAAAAGCATTAAATAAAAATGATACATTGAGTTTTATAGAGTTTAAAAAAGTTAAATATTATTAGAATAAAAAAAACCCTAGCTACTTTTAAATTATAATTATAATTAAAAGTTAAGCATTTTTCTAATAATTAGCAAGCAATTTAGAGCTAGAGTTTTAGCAAGCTAAATACTATTAGATAAAATAACCCAGCTTGCTATAATAATAGCAAAGATTCTTTTTTTAGCGCTAGCAATATTTTTTTATAAAAACTTTAATCAAGTTACTAATAAAGATTATATTAAGCTATATTAGTTTTTTAATATTAGCAAAGTAAGTTAATAGCGCAGCAAAGGCAAAGGGGTATATATTAGTTAATAAGCAAAAAGCTTAGTTAGCAACGTTATTAAAAAGCTTGCAAAAGAAGCTTACTTATTTTATAAAGTCTTTAATAGCTAAGCAGTTAACAACTAAAATAATAACAAATTGCAAAGATAGCGCGACTTTCTAGCAAAGGGCTTTAATATAAAAAATATTAAAGTAAGCGCATGTATTAGCTAAGCAAATAAAGCGGCTAATAAAGTTAATATAAGGTTACTTGCATTATAAAAGATTTTTAAAGTTACAACAGGCTATAAAAACAATATTTTTAATAAGATAAACAAAGTTTAAATATTTTAGCATATTACTAACGTTTTATTATTTATATAGCTAGCTTTTAGCCTTTCGATTAAAAGCAATATAGTTAATATTAAAGCAAACCCTAGTAAAAGCATTATTATAAAAGCAAAAAGCTTTATAAAAAATATGCTTAATAGGCTGGGGGTAAGCTGGCTAATTAAGGGCTAAATTAAGTAAAAAGAAAGACTTTTAGTTTATATACTTTTTTTAGCAAAGGCTAAAGCTTTTTTATTTGCTATTAAAAGCAAGGGAAGGCGCTGTATATATGCAGTAAAACTATAAAGCTATAGTTTATTAGAAAGGAGAAATAAGAATAATAGCAAGTCTAAAGTAGTTAAAAAAAAGCGGTAAGTAGAAGGCCTCTGCTTAAAGCCTAGAAATAGTATTTTAAAAGTAGGTTAAAATAGAGTTAAAAGCTTTAAGAATAGTATAAAGCCTCTTTTAGCTTAGTTTTGCCGCTTTGCCCTTAAAAAGAAACTAAAGCAGTTAAAAATCGCCAAAGAGTTTTTAGTTATATAAGGAATAAGCAATAGTTAAAAAAGGGTTAAATAAAAGGCTTTAAGGAAAAAGATTAATTAAAAATATAGCAAAGGCTTAGTAATATAAAGCAAAGTTATACTATTGTAAAATATAGCAGTTTATATTATCCTTTTAAAAGGTAATAAAAAACTAAGTAAAAGATGCAATAAACTATTATAGCATAACTAGGCAAACTATAAATTTGTAAAAATAACTTATTATTATATAAAAAGAAAAGAGAAAAAAACTAGCTAAAGCAGCGCTAGCGGTTTGCTAGCTTTTATATTTATTATACAAAGTAAGTTTTGTAGTTTACTTAGTACTATAACAATATATACTAATAACTTAGGCTTTAAATAAAGTTTCTTAATAATAATTTATGTTTTTAAACTTAAAAGTATAAATTAATTAGGTTAACGCCGTTGAGATTTAAAAGCCTTTTTATATAATATTATTAAAGCTGTGAATTAGTTTTAAGGGTGCTGTTGCTACTATAATTTATAGTAACAGCGTTTCTTTTCTCTTTTGTTTCTTTTTTTCTTATATAATTATTATAAATTTAATAGCTATGTCTTTTCTTTTTTTTACTTTATTAATAAATAAAACGTTTATGCTAGCTAAGTTTTAAACCTTCTTTAGCTTAGTTACCTTTATTACTAGCTTTAGCTTTATTTTTTCTTTTGTGAAATAACGTTTTAAATAGCTTTAAATTAGCCTTTGAGATAGCCTTTAAACAAGCCTGTTGTCTTTTTTAAAGACTTAAAAACTGTTTTAAAAAATTCAAAGATTTGTCGTTAATGCTACGCTATATTTTTTATATTAAGCTTTTAAAGCATTTTTCTTTAAGCGTTTGCTTTTATAAAAAAAAAACCCTTGTTTAATACAACCTTTTTCTTTATTTGCTATATTAATATTAGTTTTTTAAATAAATATTTTACTTTTTGCAATAAGCTTTTTTAATTTTAAAATAAGCATAAAAGTTTCTTTTTTAAAGCAAGTTATAACTTTATAAGCTATAAATTATATTATTTAAAATAAAAGATATATAGTTGAGAATT